>PQWD01007009.1:31872-136560 GCA_019425675.1 Leucinodes orbonalis | reverse complement strand
CCTTCAGTTGTATGCATGTGCGGCAAGTTCAATAACCGCACAGTTTTCTTGATAGAGTTTTAAACACTTTTTGCACAAAATAATTATTATCAATAGTACTTTTAATTCATAAGATGATGGACAAGATTATACTCGTATCATGTCGTTACGAATACAAAAAGACGGTCATATCTCTATTAACTCTATAAATTATGTAATAAATAAAGTTTGTTACACAACGAATTGCATTTTTTGTTATTGAAATAAGTAAGTACATTGATTTTAATGTTGTGCGACAGGTTTTGTCAAGTGAAACTTGTTATATAATGAGAGCTCGGGGGCGAAACTACGTGAGATATTTTAAAGCTTATGCCACACGCTCTCTCTCTAAATATAAAGGAAGCATTGTCTAGATGAAAAACAAAAGACGATTAAATATCGTGTTTTTATTTTGATAGAGGCTAATAGGAAGTATCAAATCAATCAGTAATCAAGTTTTGTAATAATGTTTTGAATAACTCTTGGACAATACTAGAGCATTTATTTAAATGTATTGCTAGGCAAAAATATCTACCTATTTTTTCTATAATATACATACATAACTACAGAAATACTTTCTTTCAAATGAAACAAGTATTTAGTGGAATATTCATTACACTTCCGAGTGACGCTTGCGAGTTGACCTAGGGCCCATAAATTAATGATTCTCACTTGCGACAGTTGTTTTACACCATCTGTCCTGAATGTTACATGAAAGTGTCACACCTGGATTATTATTTCAGTATAACAATTGAATATCACACTCACATTCAAACAACTAATGATGCCCAAATAGTTTTATCATTAACTGAAAGGTTTTATGAACCATGTTGTCTAATGATTGAGGGACGGCTGCTTCACCAATTTGGGTTTATTTCTCTTGTACAAATATTAGTGTGCATCAACATGGTCGGGCTGTTACTATATATATAAAAAAATATTATGTTTAATATATCATCGGTGTGACTGTTGCCTTCTGATCTGGGGGCGCAACTTCAAATCTTGCCACGTACGTAATATACGGTTTCAATCGATAACTGGTACACTTTGGTAAGGTACTGATTGTTTTCTATATGCCGATATAATAACCCACCAAAACATTCTGTAAAAAATCTCTAAAAAGTAATGAAATCAATACAGACGTGCCAAGTCTAAGGTTGCTTACTGCGATTACTTTATTATTATGGTGAATGTTGTGTGACTTGAGTTTGAGTTTTTCACACACACACACACACACACACACACACGCACACGCACACGCTGATGTAGTACAAATTCGACCTCTTTAATGACTCTGTTATTTAAAAATCCGCACAAAATCCTCTTCGAAGTTTAACATACTTTGGGAAAGACAGACAAAATCTTTTTTGTTTTATTATATGCATGTAGTTAAAAAACAAAATAAAAAGATTTGTAATTATTGTTTTCCTACCCAATAAATTTAGGTACTTCAGTAGAAATCTTGAGGGAGCGTGTGATAAAATTTATCCGATACGAATGAATGACGTAGTGAATGGCTAGGTAAGGTACATAAGACCTCAAGTTGAAGGCTGACAAATGTAGTCATTCAGAAACAAAGGTGCGCTGTGCTGAAGTTTTCTACTCCTTTTCTTTTGGCATCATAATATGTAAGGATGTGAAACGTTTTGTACGAATAGACGGTCTGTAACAAAATGTGTAGGTAGGCTTAGTTTTAGTTTACGATCCAATTTGTCTTTCTTATCGTATCTTTTGTTACCTTGAATTCTTTTGATAAGATTTGAGATTCTTTTGTGAAATTTTAGTGAAAAACATGAATGAATGAGTATGCAACTAGAAAAGAAATAAAGGATATGTACATTACATTTATCTCATATTGTGAATTCAGTCCTTTAGTAGAACAATGTTTTGTGGTATTCACGTATAGGTATCTTTTATAAAAATCTCTGAAATTACTTTAGTCACTAAGTAGATTCAGTTTGAATTGATGATGCTGCAACTCTAGTTCCTGTTTTGCGGTCGCCAGAGACTCGTTTTCCCGACAAACTAACTAAAAATCTATAATTAATTATTTTCACCGACAATTGGATCTATTCAGTACCAACCTACGGTACATTAAAATTTGGAATACATTATGTATTTACTTTGAAAAATCTTAATTTTCTTAATATTTTATTGTAACGCATCATCATCCCTTTGCAAGGCACAGGCCTTTCCGCACAGCATAGCTATGGAAGATTGGACAGTTACCCCACCACATGGCCCAATTAGTGGGTTTTAACCACCGACCACAAAAGTTAATTACGTACGATTACCATCCTGAGATTGTAGCCGGGACCGACAGCTTTCCGAAGCACGGAATCCTCTTTCTTACCGGACAACCAGATTGTTGCATTAGATGGTTAACTTGGTACTTGAATCAGTTCTACTAATTTTAATTTAATGAAATATCAAATCTACGCATAAAAATAATTTTAAATTAACTATCAATTTTGTTTGTTTCCCAGGGTCACCCTCGGTAACTGCATGGGACTAGGGGTCAGACCATACAGTCCCCCGTGGTGGGGACAGCTGGCCTGGTTCATCGTGTTTGCTCTCATGCTGCTCCTGCAATCCTCGGAAATACTCTCGTAATATGGATTGTTCTGGTAAGTTCATTTACCATACAGTAATTATGGATATTTAAAATTTTTGGTTTGAGATTGTACTGAATTTGAAATCACTAATATATTTTAATATTTAGAGATCGTAGCGTTAAATACATATTTTGAGGACCAAGCCATCCTCACATCCACGCGATGCATTCAGCCGATTATTTAGCGAGTTTCTGTCGACCCGTCACTACGTTTTGTGTTACGATCCAAGCTACCCAATATCAAAACTATGCCAGTTGTGTTCATGTTAAAGTAGAACTAGTACATACCCTGAAGTAGTTAGTAATTTAGATACATTTGAAGAATAAAAGATCTATTGTCAGATGCCTGCCCCCAGGCCGTCATAAATTTTATCAAATCAACTGGAACATTGGTCTGAATGGTTCAGCCAATCAAACGTACTAAAGGATATTGCATTTTTTGTATCGCCATCGTAGTATATAATGCTGTAGTGGGATCACATAGCCTTTGAGGTATTTATTTATAGTCAGATTTTGATTATTATCCCAAAAATAAAATAAGCAAAAGGCCTTAATTTATTTTTAGATAATTTGACCGGACTTGTACCTTTATTTATCTAAGTATATGTTTATGGTCTATTTCTAATATGTATTCCGTTTTTGCTTAACTTCTCTTCATGATCTGACTATCAATATTTTTTATTAATTCATAGTCTATTTAAATTAAACAACCGTTTTAATTATTGAGGGTTATATTTTATAACGGGTATTATCAAACAAGACACCTAATTTTATTTCTGGGTTCTTACACGTTTTATTGGTAATGATAAAAATTACAATAAAAAATCTTTTGTGCTATTAAATGCCACGTTCAAAATAAATGCGTGACATTTTTAATTACCACTTATATGTCTACAAAACATACTGCCGAAACCAACCGTGAATGCAAAATAAATTGAGGAAACCTTCACTCAGCCGTGGATGACATGGGGCATGTTTATGGTGATTAATAACACAATGTTGAATTCCAAATTGTTTAAAATACTCAGCTGTTAACAAAAAAAGGTTTTTAATTCATGGTATATATATTTGAGCTAATGCATTTAGTCAAGCAAAATTTTGTTGCATGCGATTGCCGAGAGAGGGAACTTACTGGAGACCCATCATCCACAATTTCTTCCAATATTTACTTTGTCCTCTTTTGTTTACAAAATCGGCAACGTACTAGCGTTGATCCTTTTCAGTTACATGTGTCTGTGGGTGTGGTTATTTTTAATGTTAAGAAGTGAACAGGACGGTAAGGACGCTCACCTGTTGGTAAGTGATTCGTCTGACTATGGTAGTGCGGCATTTTAGGTGACCAACAACTGATAAATAGTTATTATTCTCCATCAATGCCACACTGCGCTCGTCACCCGAGAGAACAGATGTTAGGTCTCTATTACCCAGTAATCAATCCTATTGCGCAGGACAATGTCTGGCACTACGGCAGTACCTACCTAGATGATTCAGTACCAAATCTACCACCTAGTTATTCCCGTATCATTAGTTTTATTGTATTTTTGATAGTTTGCCTGCACGAAAAAAGTATTTAAATAAAACGTTTTTTTTTCTTAAGGATTCCAGTGTACGAGTAAGTTCCCTAAGAGATGCAATGGAATTTAAAAAAAAAACATTTCTTAAATAGTGTTGGACAATAGAACGAAGGAATAAAAAATATTCAAGTTGATTAAATGTTTGAAAGAAAATAGGCTTTCATTTAAAATAGTAAATTAAACTAGGTTAACCTAGATCGCTTTATCGCAAGATTAAGTAATTTAGGCTATTAGGAGCTTGAATGTATCCATTTGACTTAATCTAGGATCACTGGCCGATAAATACAGATTACTATGTAAGGGACGAGTATTTACTTTTTGTTTTTGCGCTTTTATTTAACGTATTTCATAACAGGTGTTACATATATATTGTATAATGAATGTCCTGATAAATTAAGTCCATTAAAATGTATACTCCAAAATTTTATTAAAATTTTACTAGGTATTACCTGAGTAAAAGTTACCATTGGCTAAAAGCATGTTATAAACTTGGTAATAAAGATTTTAAATCCTACTCATTATCGACATTAATTCTGGTTCAATAAGAGCTTGCAAAATCATGACTAAACTAAGACTTGCCAAGACTACTACTTTCAACCCTTTCATTCATGTATGGTATTATTTCACTTTAAACTGCTTCCGTTGTCTAGAGGCACAGCGTTCGGCTGCGTGACCCCGGGATCGTGGGTTTGAATCCCGCGGGAAATGTCACTTTGTGTGATTTTTCCTAGCTTGGTTAGGACATTGCAGGTTGAATCACCTGGTTGTTCGAAAATAATGAAAATTGAGTGCTTCGAAGGGGACTTTAAGCCGCGGTCCGGTCTTGATTACAATCTTAGGATGGTAGCTGTTGATTGATGGGCGCTAATACCACCTTCGTGGTGCATATGCTCGAATCTCCATATGACTATGTTCGAGAAAACCTGTGGTTTGCAGTGGATTATTGGGTATTTATAGGCTAATAATATTTGCTAGAAAATCTTGCGTCTCGTAAACATTAACCTGGAAATAATACAAATTAATGCAAGGTTTAATTTTGTCCCCAGCTCACCGGAGAATGCGAACGGTCACCAACTGCTTCCTAGTCAACTTGGCTGTAGCAGACCTGCTTATGGCGACATTGAATGGAGCTCCAAACTTCGTGTTTCTGGTTACCGCTCACTGGCCTTTTGGAGCTGCGACGTGTACTGCAAGCAACTTCACCGCAAACCTTACAGTATCCGCTGGGGTTTTCACATTAGTCGCGATTACTGTTGATAGGTAAGCTGAACTTTGATACTAGATAATAGAAGTGTTATAGGTCTATGAGTAGTAGAGACAAATTAAGAAATATTGTTAGATCCCCTACAGCTTGATGTCGATCACAATAGGTTTCGAAAAAAGATAGAGTAAAGTTCTGGTGGAGGCAGAAAAAAATAGCGTAATGTTCTTTGGTGTGGCTGGAACTCGCAATTATTGCAGTTACTTATGCTTTTAAATAAAATAATAAATGATTTATGGATACTTATATGCTTCTCACGTACTTAAGCTTAGTAAAATAGAGAACGCAGACACGTTTCATGACTAAAGAATCTCAGAACGTTTGCCAACATTTTAATAACTCCCAATATAGATTTATTTCATATGACATGAGATTATGGTAACCATTACTGTACGATCGATGACTTAATCCACAAATCGGTCCCATCTTCATTTGACATTCAAATGGATAAACCCCAATCAAATAAACAAATTGTGATAGACTAACGAAGTAGTTGGTCACAAAATCGATATCGAAATTTGAATAAATCGATTAAAGCGAGGTTACTTCGTGTATGGCAGATCTAAAATATTGTAAACTGTTCAGGGGTGTTACCCAATTCTTAAAAGTATTACTAATAATGTCAGCATTTTTGTACTAGAAAAGGTGAAGTAATATTATTGTTATACTGTTTAAAGAGATGGCGGTAAGCCCCAGTTCATAATAAATGATAAAAATTGATTAATACTCCATAACAATTTTTTCATTGTAACGTTTAATTTTTAATGTTAATATATGAAATCAAAAGCTGATGAGGCTTGTATATAGTGAAGTAGCTAGTATATTCGGTTAACTAAACTATGAGCGTCGGTGCCTCATTGGGGACTGTTTCCTTCCAATCTGAAAAGTGCAAGTTCAATCTCGCCTCGTACCAAGTGTTTTGGAATTTTCGAAAATAATATGCACGTTTATCCGGCATCGTGTGGAAACCTGCGCACGCCTACGAATAAATTTGAAGATTGTGCGTGAAATTGTCCAATCACTGTGACTGTGCACTAAAATGAATATAAAACATCGAAGTAACTAAACGGTTATTAAAACCATGTTTTAAAACCATAATCATTCATCAAACGCGAATCAAATCGAACTGAAAGTTGTGTGTTATTTTGACATTTCTATAGGTAAACTGAGCTATGCAAAAAAAAATACAAATGAAAGTCGAATGGCGTCAAGCTTCAAGCACAGAATTTCTATTCAGCTCATATTCGAAATTAATTATATCATTAATTGCCTACTGCTGCAAAAGCTTTTTAAAGGAAAAAATCCAGCAGCTCACTTTAATTATTCAAACCTTGCTGTTATTTGATTAAAGTCATAAACAAAGGGATATTGTTACGGCTGAAATACAAGTTTACGTCTTGAGAGCCTGTCTGTGACTAAAATGTTTTCAGCGTTTTATGATAATTAGATATGCCACGGTCTGCGATTTTCTTTACTCCTGCTGCCCAGGAGGGCAGCCCAAAACCACGTTAGAATTCTAATTCTAGGAAGCATTGAGCTGTTGAATGCGGTTACACTTCTGGATTAACATAAATTCAACAGGATATTGTTGTAAATTTTGATGATTAAAATTTCAAGTTATGACCTTTTTATTGAAATCATAATTTTAAACGAAGGGGATTGATTGGCTACTTGTAGAAATGTAGTACTAACCTTTTCATTTTTATTATTTACTTTATTTCATTTTACAGTATGTATTTACATAATCATTTTCATTATTTTCACTTTAATATCGCTATGCTTTCTCACTTTCGATTCTTTCAGTCGCAATAACTTCGGTCCGGGAAAACTATATGAACCGGACCCATTGCATTAGATGCCATATCATTTTTCCTTCATTCTCCATCCAATCTTTTATATTTTTCACCCTGTTAGAGATTTAAATCACCTTTTCATTTATTTGACATGTTTGTTTATATCTATGACGTTTCCCTAGCAACGTTCAATTTACTCTAAATTCCTTTTTAGCTATATGACCTACGTTAAAATCTAATTTACGAAATTAAATAGAAATGATTGAAATTTGACGATTGTCAAAGGCTGCATATAAATAGAGGCCTTTGGCTGCTGTATGAGGCTTTTCGATTCATTTTTTACCAGTTTCTTTCGGATTATTTTACAGTCTGATACGAGTCTATTCTTTGTGAGAATCATAATATACCAAACTCTCATTTACATTCACAAATCGCTGCTGCCGCTGCTGCTGCCGAGCTGTTACGTGAGAAGCCAAACTATTGGAGCTTCGGGTGTCCTATCGCCGGAGCTGACGTGCACCAGGTGCCAGTGAATCCCTGGAAGCGCCCTAATACTACGCGGCCCTGTGGAATCAAGCCCTCCACGGCGCCTCAAACTCACTGCTCGTGCCATCGTGCTCATTCCTGCAGTTTCCTTGTGCATCCTAAGCTGTAGAAGACGAACAAGGAAGATACAAGCTACCACACTATACACATTCATCATATATACCTCTCACTCTACACCTCCACTCATTCCCATCCGTGTTTAATTATTTTGTATTAGTCTTTTATATTAAATTCCATATCCCTCTATAATTTGTCTTCTCATTTGTCGCTTCACGACATACTCTATCTAGAAGCCATGTGAAACGCAGATTAAATAGTCCTTTCAAAAATAAGTTTGTGTGTCATAGCTATATTTCGATACAAGTTTGTCTTTTCTACAATCAGTAACATATATTGTTTTACTTCCTAGGTGTAAACATTTTCGTCTGATAGCAAGATGTCGCTATTAGGAAAAATTCAGACTGTCGTAATTAGGAGAAACAGCAGATGGACAAATATATCAATGGTTACCTCGCAAAAAAATAGCAAAACTGCCAAATGTGCTGTGGTGGTTTTATGTTTCATTACGTCGTATTCCGGAAAATTGTGACTTTTTCTTAATTGCTTTCATACATATGCTGTCTGAATTTAAGACTTTGTTAGGATATTTTTACAAAACCTTTCTATCAGTATTTTAAGTAAAATATATATTTTACGTGCGTCTTTATAAAAATATAATTCATCATGATTTTTGGTTTGGAACAGTACTTTTATGATAAATATAACGAAAATTATGTATTTTTTTTATTTAGTACTATGTCTGGGGTTTTCTGCGTACGTTTGCATAAAAAATTTATTAATCATGGTTTTTGGTTCACATTTATTACTTTAATAATAAATGTGACGAAAATTTTCGTTCATTTTTTAATTTATCAGTCGACCTAACATCAATATATAATCTAATTTAATATTGTACATTGATCAGGGTATTGCATTATGCTATAGCACCTACAGTCGGCGACTGAAATACCAATGAACGACAATATATAAATAAATCATAATCAAAATCCTTGCTGCCGAAATATAATGCAGTCATAAAGTTCTTATATTTATGCTTTATAGCAGGTTATCATTCTACTTCCTGGAACCTGTAAAGCTGGTTAAAAAAAGGTATTAATTATTATATTATGAGATATAAGTCTTCTCAAAGTCGCATCCCCTTTGTTATACATAATTATTAGAAGTAATGACTTCTGGAAATAGTTTCGGGTCTAGGCCACTGTTAATTTGTTAGCTTAGGGATAGGGTAACGGACAGTGGTATTACCGTTCATTTAGTTTGTGTACATAATTGTATTTATGCCACAAAGTTATATAGAAACTATGATGAAATTTAAGACCTTTTAGGGCACATTGACTGAGCAAGTTTACAAAATAAAAGCGTTCATAAGTATTGATAACAATGCCATAATTGCAAAAACAGTTGAAATAAAGACCACTTCCAATAAATAAGAGTGCTAACGCAATGTACAATCATATATTGTTTATAAACTAAGTGTAGGATTCCTGTTAAATGGTTATTAGGTAGGTTAGGTATTTAAAAGGTATGCCAGCAATATCAAAAACTTGGTACCTGTAATGATATGTTGTGAGAAAATAAAGATTATTATTATAAAATAAAATAGTGAGGAATCTAACAATCTTTGGTAAAATAAAGCGAAATTATTCACAACACATAAAATGCATCATACAATATGATGAGACGTACTTGTATACTTAATACAACGTTCAAGTTAACAGTTCTATCTATGTATTTCGCTCACGCAAGTGTCATCTTACAAGAAAGTTAATAATGAGCTTTAGACACAAACTTAGTTTCTGGTGTAAGGTGTGACTTAATTACTTAGTAAGGATGGAAGTAACTTGGATCTAGTCATACAGCACCTGTTTACCGACCTAAAGATGAAGTACTACCTGTATTATGTTTCATTTTACTGTGCAAATTTTTTGTTGCCTCTCGCCAGTGCCAGACTTAATCATATAGAACAGCTAATAAAATAATTGAACTTCTTGTTAGAAGTACTACAGGGTGAGTGCTATCTCTACGTCTGTGTTTCCAGATATTTATAAGCACGGTGTTTTAGGTCTTGGGATGAATTGGCGTTTTCTGGGCATTCAAGCAACTTCATGAGCCACGTCACGGTCTCTTATTAGAATATTGCATTCGTTTTTAGGCAAACTATACCTAGCAGCAGTTTATTGACGATATCGACCAATTAGTGTCAAATATAGCACGATCAGACATTCCATTTAATGTCAGCGAGATCGAATAGTTAGCAATTTAAAGCTTAACAGTATTATGTAGTACTATGAATTCAATTATTGAAATACCTTATAAAGCGAGCGCCGGGTTTATCGTTTTCGTACCGAACATAATGTTTTAGGTACAATTTGATTGATTAAGCATCGCTACCTTCCTTTTCCTTTACCTTTACTAAAGTAAATACGGAAAGTTGAATAAAATAGGAAGGTGCGAAGTACGTTTCAGAATAAGCGTTCAATTTTATGACGTATTGAATATATCGAAATACGAATAAAAATGTTTGGAAGCATATGCGGTAGCTGAGCTGAAATATATTTCGTCGATTCTAGTAAAACATGCTTATATTTGTTGGACTAAAGAAAGTGATGTTCCTGTACTTAAACTCTGATATTTTCAATACACTAAATTTATGTATTTCTCGCTTACCGATGACGTAGTTCATACGGTTGAGGATCATGTAAGTCAAT
Source organism: Leucinodes orbonalis (assembly GCA_019425675.1). Lineage (NCBI taxonomy): Eukaryota > Metazoa > Arthropoda > Insecta > Lepidoptera > Crambidae > Leucinodes > Leucinodes orbonalis. Next base: position 125,986 of record PQWD01007009.1, on the reverse strand, counting down.
GGACGGTATTGAAATGCTCCGTGCCTTGCAAGGTACGTTGAGTCATACAATTTGGCTACAACCTAAGGATGGTAGTCATTAACACCCACTAACCCGCATTGGACTTTCCTAGTGGATTACGGACCGAGCTCCCCATGTCCTCAGCAAAATCTCTGTAGGACAAAAAAATTACGCACAAATTTTTAGGGTGTTAAAATAACTCGTTATATTTTATTGTTTCAGATACGTAGCTATAGTAAAACCACTCCAGCACCGTTTGAGCAGACGCGTCGCGCGCGCCGCTCTCTTCACAGTATGGTGCGCGAGCGCGCTGCTCGCACTACCGAGTTTGCTCTACTCAGACACATACAAGAAACAGTAAGTGTTGTTATGTTTCCACATTATCTATTTATTTATAGTATAAGGAATTGAGCTGCAGAGTACAAAGTTTGTTATTGTACCTACTATCGTTAATGTTTCACATTACGATCAATATTATATTCTACATTTAACAATCCATTCAGTATTCCGAGTACATTAACATCTTATTTCTAAAACATTTGCTTAATTTAATTATGCACTGCTCTTACAAAGTGACCCTGTCCCTCAATATCAAAATTTGTTTAAAGTGCAACGTACTTTCATATGCGAGAGATAACAGATACAAATATTTTAATATATTCATGTAAAGGTAACATTTAAGTTTAAAAAATGTGTTTTAATATCATCTATGTATATAACGATCACTAAGATTATCACACAATGGTTCATCCTGCCGTTGGTTCTGACTGAAATGAGGTGATTGTTTCAATAATTTCCAGGCATTTGGTTTTGGGTGAGCATCCATGCTAGTTTATTGAAAAGTAGATTGGCACAGCAAAACTAAAATGGTCTAGCTAGTCCATTATTTGTAAGTCTGCTCTACTCATATTCTACAAGTATGTCATTTATTTGCCTTTACAGGAATTGTTGTATAATTATGTGCTATGTATCAAAGCTACATTTTTTCGCACTAATTTTGGGTGGTTATATGCTTGTCAGTTTCTGTTAATATTTTAATTATTTGGTATTTGAACGTTTTCATATGAAAATACGATAATTTTACCACACTGTTTTGCTTTACAGGATAATTTGTTAGATATCATACGCTATCCATGCATATACTGTATCCATTTAGTAGGATATTAAGTATTTTGGCACAACGACGAAATCTCTGACAGGTCTACATTTAAAGTGGAAACCAACTGGTTGCAATTTTATTTATTTGTCCCTTTACTTCAAAGTGTAAATTAAATTATTTTATGGACTTCCTTAAATGTTTGACTAACATAATACAGAACAAAGGGTGAATGATAACGCTGCTTTTGAATTTCAAAGGGGTAGTAACGGGGCTTAACATTTCAATATAGCAAATTACTTTCCGTTCATTAAGACACAAAATATCTTTATGAAAATAAATCTTTGACGAATACTGAAATAGATATTTTAGAGCGATGTAAATAAATTAATTACTGAATCGAGAACAAACCAATGATTTCAAACATGTTTTTGTACTCAAGAATTCATAAAAACAGCTCCAAATAGAAAGTAGAGCTTTCTAGTTGTCTTAAGGTCGAATGCCAAGAATACTGATAGTTTGAACTATAGTAACAACACAGTTGAAGATTCAGTAATAAGGCTCTGAATAATATTATAAAGGGATGTAAAGTTACCCAAAGTAACTTGATTTACGCATACTTCTAAGTAATATCAATGCTCTAGCATTGGTAAGGTTTAAGGTACTAATAATAATAATATATATATATATATATATATATATTATTTATTCATACAAGATACAAATACAGTTACAATAAACAAACAGTTAGGTGTAAACATAAACTCATTCGAAAAAACATAAACTCATTCGAAAAAAAAAAATATATATATGATGTTACACACAGCATTTTGTATTATTTAACTACCTAACGGTAACCAGTTAGAGTAGCATAAGTTATTAATATTCAGTTCAGGGCAGAAGTGCATAAAATCTGGTTTAATCTGACAGATGAGACTTCCATGTAAAAAATATTAGTATAAAAATGTGCACGAAGTTGCTTCAGGAATCAACTTTTAATTGCTTTCTGTGCCATATCTGGATTTAAAGCAACAGTACAAAATTGCGAACTTTGAGATGTTGTCATGCGTTAAGTGGTTAGATTATGATAACTCCCTGGGTGTGAGATTACTAATTACCACTCTAGTCAAGGGATTTAGTGCTGGTAATTGCCCAACACAAAGGCACGTTTCAGTTGATATGTTTAATTTTCCTTTTACGTACGCAACGTAATATATACTTATGTGTTATTATACCTGAATAGTTACTCACAAGAATAAGACTTAGTTTATATTTTACTTGGATGGGTAACTACTTAATAATTATACAAAAAATATGTTGGATAATTAATTGGTTTGGTGTAAAAAGCATATTTTGAATTGTATAAAGTTTATTATATAGAATCTAATAAGTCAAGTGCTGAACGAAGGTCTGCCCCACATGCACATGAACCTATCATAAAACATCTAGTTACCACCCTGATTAAACATCTATTGGCTGCTTAACTTAGTCATCGGGTCCAATTTGGATTAGGGATATTCTCTTACACTTCTTTTTACATTTCCGCCCTTTACAATAATGTACGCCGACACTTATTCAGAGACCAAACACGTATTTTACTGTGTATCCGCCAGTAATCCAGACAAAATTGAAACTCTTAGCTATCAGTTGAATGAATGTGATGTGGTGGTGAAAGGGTTCAGCGTTCTTAATTATGTACAGGGCGGCTTCCCTCCCCAAACAAATTCTAGGCTTTTTAGCCCTCCCCTAGGACGCCCTTAGTCGAGGTTCGAGTCCCACTATGGAATGCTTTTACCTTTGACTGTGTAGTTCAATGTTGGACCAGGCTACTGTGATTTTGTTGAGGAGTTTCGGATTGCTATCTACAAAACCGATGAAGTGCATATAGGAAGTCGCTATAGCTTCGTCCGTTATTCGTCAGAAACAAAGAGTTTGGCTTAAGCCTCAAAAGCTAAAAGCTAAATATTATTAATTAGATTTTGTAATAGTCACGAATAAAATGAGACGTATAATTAAAATGACAAGATATGGTAAGCTTTTGGTAAGATGACCACAAAATATGTGTATAAAGGTGAAAAAAAAAACACTAACGTAGAATATTTAAAGAACATCAGCGACATAAGATAAAATAAATCTATAGACCTTCGATTAGTAACTAACTGTTTGTATGATGCATATACACAGTAAAGTACTTTAGATATTAACATGTACACTACTATTTCAATATTTGTACTGTGCAATACCAGTGCAGTAACTAGCCGCAAGCCATGTTAGCATAACACATGTACCTACATCCTATTCAATATTTGACGACCCATTTGGTGTAGCGGTTGAGACGTCGGCTGCAACACCAAGGGTTCCGGGTTCGATCCCCGGGCAGTACAAACATTTGTGTGCATGAACATGTCTGTTTGTAATGGTCTGGGTGTTTTCTATGTATAACATGTATGTATTTACAAAAAAAAATATGTATATAAGTATATTTATCCGTTGTTTAGTACCCATAATACAGGCTTCACGCTTAATTTGGGACTAGATGGCGCTGTGTGAATGTCAGTGGATATTTATTATTATTTATTTATTAAAAAAATATCTATCGCAGTCAACTGCTGGACATAGGTCTCCCCCATTTTGCGCCAGATATCCCGGTCCTCCGCTTTTCTCATCCAGCCTCCACCAGCGTCCTTTCGCAAGTCGTTGGTCGATTTGGCCGGAGGGCGTCCTACGCTACGCTTTGCCGAGACACGGTCTCCATTCCAGATAAGTCACCGTATCTAGTAATTGCACTACCATCTTTCACATAATTAACTGTTTCTACCTTATCCCTCTGATAAAAAAGTCATGCTAAAATTGATTGATATCTTCTTATAAGTACATACTATTTAAATATATATTATTAAAGGGAAGATAGAAATTGAAGGGCTTCGGTCAAAGTAACTTTTGTGCCATTTTTGACTTGGTGGTAGACTCGGTACTGAATCTCTCTAGGTAGGTATTACAGAGTGCCAGATATAAAGAGGAGTGTTATAAATTTCTGTGTGATTAGATCAAGGCATAGCTTGTAAATTAATGGGTATAAGAGACATAACACTTGTCGTGTCGGTTGATGGGCGCAGGGCAGTGATAATGAAAAATTATGACCCCTGTTAAGAATTCCTTAAAACTGCATATATCATGGTCACGAACCGACCGTTCACGTATGATAAAAATCTTAGTTTGGTTAGGACGTTGCAAGCTGAATCATCTGGTAGTCCAAATAGAAAGATGATTTGGTGTTTCGGTGTGTAAGTTAAGTGATTGGTCCCGACTCAGTGTCTTATTTTATCAATGTGTCTTGGAACGCAGTATTTTCTTTACTCGTTTTAATAATGAAGTGGAAATTATTATTCCCTATTAAACACATAGAATTATGTATTCCACTCCATTTGGATATACGGTGGATACAATGCTACGATTATTCGTAGCACCTGCAATGTAGCATTGTACTAACCACAAATTACACTGACTTGAAGTAATTAAACATTTGAACAATAATACACTACTGTTATTAGTACAAATGTTGGATATGATTATACGCTTTATGTTTATCTGTAGGTTAAATGTAGTGAATACGTATTTAAATAATGACTATAAAAATTAACACGCGTCAAGCAAACATTGGTTTGCTGACGCCCACGCATTTATTTACAGAAATAATTTTCCTGGAATTGAGTAAATATTTGTTCAATAACTTTTTGTCGTTGTTCAATGCGTAAAGGTCAACGTAAAGCGTAAGAGTTAGGTATTGATTATTAGATCACTTACCAATATACGATTCATAATAAATACATTTAAGTATTTCGCGTAGTTTTTAGTAGAAATTTTGGAACACCAAACTTGATTTTGTTACCTATTTATCTGAGTCGCCAGTATAATCAAACACGTTCTCCAGCAAAATGGCAAAAAACAGAACTTTTATAGATTCGTCATGTCTGTCCGTCATGGCATACGCTTTTTTCTCTGAAACTATAAGCCCTGTAGGTACTGTTCGAAACTTTGTAAGGATTTGTACTCTGTGAGGCCGTTATAAGGTCTTCACAAAAAAAACTTGAACTGATACTCATTATTTTTATCGAATTAACATGGGTACGGTATCAATGTATAGATAGGTCTTTAATAATGATATTAAGGTTCCTAATGTTACTTTTTTATTAATAAATAGTTTGCGAGAGAGACACTCCCAAAGTGGGAAAATTTTTTAACGATATCTATTCAACAGTTTTTTTATAAGTCACCCACGGTGAACCACTATTTTCTCATAATAATAATAAATAATATAGCATTTTATTCAGATCTTAAATATTTACAATAAACTTACTTCTAAAACTACACTAATCTTAAACTACTTAAAGTAATATCTGTTCCTTGGTTGTCATCGCTAGATCTGTTTGCCAGTCAGCAATGGCCTTCTCCAACCTTTTCCATACAGTTCTTACTTGAGCCACTCTGTTCCACATTACTCCTGCCACTTGTCTGATATCGTCATCTCACCTTTCAGCAGTCTGCCTCTATTTCTTTTGCCTTCTCTAGGGTACCACCGTGTCACTCGTTTGCTCCATTTGTCGTGACCTCGCATCACGTGCCAAGCCCATCTCCACTTAAGTCTTTTGACTTTGACTGTCACATCTGTAGTTTTTGTTCTACTTAAGCTTATAAAATGTCTCCACCGAGGGGGCACGAGCCTATCCGTATAGGGTGATCAGGTCTTAGTCGTCCACGCGGGCTCAGTTGGACGCTCACGCACAACCTCCGAATCTCTTCGCAGGCGTGCGCAGGTTTCATATCAAGAGCGTCTGATATCGTACATATATTTTCGAAAACTCGTAAACAGATTGGTACGTGGCGGGATTTGAACCTCAGCCCTTCCGGTAGGAGGGCAACAATCCACACCATTGAGCCACCGATGCTCTATACAAAAACAATACCCACAATTTATTTATCATTTCATAATAAAGTTTTGATTTCCTTGTAATTAAGTCAAATTAATCATTTCCCAATTTCCTTTTTTTTTTAAATTGATTGAACACATTGTCAAAATTACTAAAAGAATGCAAGATGATGTCAATTATTTTTATACAACGAAATCGAAAGTAAAAACACAAAGATCCCAACAAATAAAGCATAAGTCATGTTTATAAGTATAAAAGAAATATTTTTCAGGGTTTTTTTCTAATATCTTAGTGGCACATGGACTTTGAAATATGCCGTCGATATATTATCATAATTTATGTCGATGGCATGTTTCTTCTTTATCCTATAATAATCAAAACATTTACGAAGTGTATTTGCTTATCTAAAAAACTTTGTAAACATATATACATCGAAAAAAAACCTAATTACGAGTATATCACTCGGTTAAATATAGGTAAATAATAGGTCAGTAAATCTCTAGCTCCTTTACTGTTTGTTCTATAAATCGAGCTTTCGTAACAACAACAAATGTTGGTTTTACGTATCACAATCATTATTAGCTACCCTCTTTATCTACTCCCATTATCTGCTCAAAGGTGATCTTTCTTGGCTGCATAAATAGTTTTGAGTAGATTTCTTTATATCAATTAAGTAATTTTGTAAAAAATATATTTCAGGTATTTGTTTTTAAATGAATATTTGATTCAGTACAAGTAAACTTTCGTTTCCGGTGACGGAACATTTTGTTATTCATTATTATTAGCATTAGTAATTGTTGTTGTATTTGCAGAATTATATAAGTATATTTATCCGTTGTTCAGTACCCATTCTACAAACTTCACGCTTAACGTGGGGCTCGTTAATGCTGGGTGAATGTCAGTAAATGTTTGTTTCCTTAATCATTAAAACCTTTCACGAGTGTCCAAAGTTCATGTTAATATTTGTCAGTATAAGTAATCATTAAATACGCACCACCTTCCTCTAAAGAGATTTCATCTCCTGACCCCAAGGTCTGGAAATGAAATCTCTTTAAGGTATATTTACTAGTTGGTAGTAGTACCTAGATGGTGTCCAAAACTTAGTGGTCCACTGGTGAGACTGAGCTGTATACAGTGGAATGGTACCTACATATATATTTTCTATACTTAGTTATAGAATACTAAGTGATTAAGAAATTCTGGTACTGGCAAAAAATAGATTACATTTGATATGTTAACTCAAAAACGCTTTGTTATAGGTACATAAATGGAGAACGGGAAATCTGCTTCATTAAATGGCCTGACGGAAGTTATCCGTCATCGAAAACTGACTATTGGTAAGTAAGCTTAATATATTGTTCAATTTTGATCGGCAAACATACGACGATGTATAACTTTATCATGTTATAATATATTAAAATAGTAAATGATATATAATCAATATATATCATTTACTATTTTAATATATATCATATTAAACTTATATCTTTATTATATAATTATCCTATCGTTATAATACAACTTTGTTCTGTTAAAATATAAAATGATAAAACAATAGCGTTGAAATAGTTTTACACATATACTATTTTGTTTCCTAAGTTGCGGTCAAAACTTTTATGTAAAATTCGAGAAAACCTTAATCAGGCTTGAAATTTTGCTTTCAACATGAACGAACTATAACGTATAGGTACACGTCTCACTAATAAGCTAGGTTTAGTAACTCAAATATAAATAAAATATCCATCGTCAGCTCATTTAACGTCCCGACCGAGGGGCACGAGCCTACCCGTAAAGGGTGTACAGGCCTTAGTCGTCTATGCAGCCCCAGTGCAGATTAGCCGGCTTCATTCACAAACTTTGAATCTCGTCGTAGGCGTGCGCAGTGTCCTCACGATGTTTACCTTCACCGTCAGAGCATTGGGCAAACGTACATATAATTTCGAAAATTTGAGAAGACATTGGTACGTGGCAAGGTTCGCAACAGGCAACAGTCCACACACAGTCGAACGACATAATGTTGATGATGATAATTATTTCCACGACCTGCTATCACACTAAACTTCCACTATTTCTTTACTTTATTAAAATTACTCAACTATTTAATAATACATATTTCGTTTATCTACCTAAACAACAGATTTTTTTCAAATGTATTTGAATGAAATTTGTACCAGTTTTATTATTTAATAGTTTCATAGAATTGGAATAATCAACTCTTTAAGGTTGTAACTATACTATATAACTGTATTTGTAACTATTAGAAGAAGGTAATATATAAACAATCCTAGTAACAAAATCAGAAATCAGAATACATTGTGATTGAAATAGCTGACTTAAAAGGCTAAAATAAGTTTGTCCGTATAACCTTAGTAGTGGTAAATGCGTGTTCGATAAAAATATGCCTATGCCCAATTTGAGGATCCCATTTCTAAAGAAATTGCGTTACATTTCAGGTTCGTTTGAGTCATATTACAAAAGGAAAGTTTGTAAATTGGAAAATAATGTAGTAAATGCGAGGACCTAACTTTGACTGAAGTTAAATATGTATTCTATTGTACATAATAACATTATTTTTAAAAATTATGTTGAATTTATACAGGTTGATGCCCTGTCAAGGTATGCTTCAGAAATGATGTTTTTCGTGAAGGAAATAGTTTCTAGTTATCAATGTAAGCAGAAGTGACAGTGAGATGGTCACGAATGTAGTTGAACCGATGGCCGTTGAATCAGACGAGTTTTTGAGTAGACTGCGTCTAAGTAAGCGTAGCGAAGGACCCCCACGGCTCGATGGCAAACGACTTGCGAAATACTCGTACTGCTTGTGGAGGCTGGATAAGAAAAGCTGAGGACCGAAATATCCGGCCCAAAAATGGAAAAGGAGGCCTTTGACCAGTATTCGTCTACGATAGCTTGAAGAGAGGGAGGCTTATTTGAACACGAAAATTAACCTGAAGTTGAGTATTCAAGATCAATGTTGAATGTAATCAACAAAAAAAACACCATTCCTTAACAAATAGTAATTGGTTTGAGTCATGAAATGAAAAATACTAGAAAGGGAAAAAGCATCGTGTAAATTTAAGGCAAGAAGTCGGTTAACAATGTGGCCTATGTCATTTCAGATATAGTTACCCAGTGAACCGGTGCTTGAATTATTTCTTCTCCCTTTTATACTACTCATGATATAAGTACTCCATAGTATAGGAAAACTTGAGAGTAATTATATAAATCACCAATTGTTTGTAAAACCTGTGCAAATATTGAAAAAAAAATAATATATATATATAAAAGCTATTCATACAGTTCTATCAAATGACCTAAGATAGAACTGAGCGAATATTTTTAGAAGGGTCATTGGCTCCTTAAGGAGATAAATCTAAAATCGTGCTGCGCTGAAATGTGAAAGGCCTCTTAAGTGACGTCTGGTACTCAGCAAACGTAATCTGAGACGTTCCTGACAGAATGCTTTTTGTGGTCATTTTATTGATTCACTAAATTCTAGCCACTGGTCTTCGAAATTTATGGCATAGTTCTATTGCAGCTTCATTTATTTTCGTCCAAAGGTGATCGTTTACGAAGAAATGTGTGGTTAGGTTCATATTTCATGACAATTATATTGCTACGTTTCAAGTTAGGGAGCTTTGAAATTCTTTTTTATGTCTCCATGTGAACGGGACTGTCAGTTCGCTTACCTGATGATGACAGACGCAGTGTAGAAGGCAATAAATAAGAGTAAGAAGTCATTATTTTTTGCCTTGTGCCCGTCACCCGAGTCGACAAATGTACTTTATAATGTACTAGCTTTTGCCCGCGGCTTCGCTCGCATTAAATTCGGGATAACACGGTACTTTCATTTATCACTATACATAGGATTTCCCCTCCCTCCAACTTTAAAGGTTTCGGGGTCAATTTCAGAATTTTTATTAGCAAAAAATATGTTATAGTGAGCTTACCTTAAAAGATAGACATATGCTCTCGCGGACTTTTTTGTAGACCTTTAAAAGGAGAACAATACTCTCATACATGACTTTTGTGTAACTTTAACCGTTTACTCAGCGTACGCAGCGGAAGCTCCAAGTATGAAAAAATACCCCCGATTTTGAAACATTCTTCATTGCTGCTCCGCTTCTATTACTCGTAGCGTGATATATAGCCTTCCTCGATAAATAAGCTATCTAACACTGAAAGAATTTTTCAAATCGAACCAGTAGTTCCTGAGATTAGCGCGTTCAAACAAACAAACAAACTCTTCAGCTTTATATATTAGTATAGATATGTATTTCATTGGCTACAGTGTTCTTATCCCGAAACACAGAGGTGCAAAACACTCATATTTCACGGGACGATATCTTGCACCGTGGTAGTACCTACCTAGACGACTGACTACAGAGTCTACCACCTAGTGTTTTGACTGTTCAGATCATGATATCACTAGTCATAAGGTTCATAATATTACCTGGTTGTTTTTATCAAAATATCATTAAACAAATTAACTATTGAAAACTACCGTAGATATGCTTACTAAGATTGTCAAAACATATTTTATATTCTTGCTTTTCAAATATTTTTCTTGACAACCTTGTTGTTGTAGAAGCAGTTTTTAAAAATAATTAATTAGACAATAAGTATTAGTTACTTTAGTCACTAAAGATTGTGATGATTTCCAATTCAGTACATCTTATTGCCGTAAATAACGTCGATTCAATAGGCTTCGTTGTATTAAGAATCTCAAACAAATGGTAGCAATTTTTCTCGCCAAATTTCTGTTGGCTTGGTAATTCTTATCACGACTTATTCGTTCACATAACTAATTAGTCTATTAGCAAAGTATATTATATTCCTTCGATAACGGTAACTTTCTAGTAAGTATTTTTTCTAATTACTAAATTAACGTCTTTTATTCAGAACGCGCCACTAACTTGCTAGAGAATCTTGTGAGGGTTGTTTTGCAAACTTTATATTGAGTATCTGCATGGAACTGCTGAGATCCTCAATATCCCCTTAAATATGCACATAAGGAGTGGCTCATTTGATGTTGTTAGTACAACCTTGTAGTTCATAAGTTACTAACAAAGGCGTGTATAGTAATCAACCTTGAGATATGTTTAAAAAGCTAGGAATTGAGTAGGGAGTTACGATCTGACGTCATAATATTAGGCGCACTTTTTTAAAGTAAGGTATGTGTTACTGGCGTTATAGAGTTCTAGGCGAGAAGCTTGTATACGTATTACGAGTATTAAACCACTTTTTTATAAATATATATATCTCTCTTTCTTCAGCCTATCGCAGTCCACTGCTGGACATACTCGTAGGTCTTTCCCATTTTGCGCCAGATATCCCGGTCCCCCGTTTTTCTCATTCAGCCTTCACCAGCGACCTTTCGCAAGTTGTCTAATTTATATACTATATCTTATATATTAATATAATACTATATCGTACGATACTATATAAATAATAATTACTATATACGCGTCGGCTAAAATCTAAATATTAAATATTTACATCATGTCAACGATTGGCCAAGCTTTTCAGGTTTTTGCTCCAGTTTATTAATTATTTTAAAGAGAAAAAAGATCACACGTTAACCATTATAGTCCTCTGCTTGACTATATAGAAAATCAGCGAATCAGATAATGAAATTCACCCATGAATCAAAATGAACTATATTAATAATGAATACATAGAATATGCATTAAGTATATTATATGCATGCAATGTAAAATATGAAATATAGGTATTTATATACATAAAATGCAAAGATTCATGCATTGCATGTAGTTTATATCATCTACCTATATACTATATAACTTCGAACTCATGTAAACTGGTATAAATAATGTCGATATCCCTTAACCCAGTATAGAAACATTTTTCGTATCATCGGTTTGGCGATATCCTTCATAGTACTTGGTAGTACAGAAATGTTAAATTATAACATTAGTCTTAACTTGCTTATGAAATATGCAACTTTAGTTTTTAATAAAACTTTGTGCGTAAATCAATTGTGTAAAACAAAGTGCTCAATTTAAGCCGTTACTGTTAAGTCAAATAAGCTCCTTGACAACGCACAAAGTATCATAACAAATTTATGGTGAAGCGGTAGTAATCCTAAGTTTGAGCATGGTTTCGTCATTTGTGTTTGATCACTGCGATACTAAAGAGACAACTAAAACTTAAAAACAGTGTAAATAATGCATCGAGATTTTATTATGTTCAAATAAAGGAATATTTTCTGATAAGAAAAAAAACAAACCATCAAAAAAGGAATTAATCCTTTATTTTAATTAAAATTAAGTACATATTTTTGTCGTCGCTGGTGGAAGCTAGGTGAGAAAAGGAGGGCCGAGATATCTGGGGCAGAATAGAGGAGACTTGTCTAGCAGTGGACTGTAATAGGTTAAATAGGGAGATATTGTAAGGACCTACAGTATAGGCAGGTCACCAGTTTCTTTTTTTGACAGACTAGACGCTTCAACTGTCATTTGAACCAATTTTGGGTTTTGAGAAATTGAACGTTACTTGGTGCCGGATAGTAAGCTCGATGCTGCATTTCTAGGTAGATATTATACACTTTGAGTAGAGGGTTCAAAAGCTAGTAAGTGTTGAGTATAAGATAATTAACTTCGGTCTGTCGTACCTCGTAACACACTTACCGATTAAACTCCGGGAATCCAGACACAATAGAAAATATATAATGTCTGGCTGGCGCTACTAACTAAATTGTTACAGCTACCTATTGGTTTTTCACCCAACGTATATAACGGTTAATACTATTAACTTCATGATACTCATAGGTTCTATAAGTAAGTATGGAAACTACAGAAATCATTTGAAATCATACTAATCGTCTAGTTACTTACATATTCGACACACTATAATTAGGTGACCGAAGTACTTCAAACGTAAACAAATATTTCGATCTTCCACTACCGCTTCTAACTGATGTACTTTCCTAGATCTGCACGAGTACCACTAGCGATGCATATTTATAGGTCTGTGGGCTTCACGGGTCGTTACCAATTTTAGGCCACTAAATGCTGGAACAATATTCCTCTACCAATACGAACGGCCATTTTTAAGTTTATTAAAACACAAGGTGAGGACAAGGTGACAACCAGTGATGGATTGCAATTCAAGTCTTTGTTTTTGAAATTGAACTTTAATATATTCGTACAATGTTTTTCTTACAATGATCCAATGTTTAATTGTAATCTTAATTAATATAAAATTGGAGCTGCTGTTTACAATGGCCTATTTGTCTGGAGATGACAATATTCAATATTAACCCTTTGACCGCTAATGACGCCTTAAAGCGCCAGACACAATAGATTTTCTATTGTGTCTGGATTCCCGGCGTTCAATGGGTTACATGGTTCCATATTGAAAAAAATGTTTTAATCAAAGCATGATACTCGTAGATTCAGATAAAATGCTCATATGCTCATGCTGGCTATTACCAAGGGTCCCAGAGTCAATCATCGGGTAGCACAAACATTTGTATGCATGAACAAGAAACATACAACATGTCATAACATAGAAAATGTCTGTTTGTATTAGTATAGGTGTTTCTATGTATTTATTTACATGTGTATTAAATCAGATTCTTTAGTACCGATTGGATATTGCGACATACTAGCTAAGTTAGTCAAAGATTTATTTGTTAATGTAATGTGTCAACTAAAACGTTTCTTTCTTCTTGTATTCGTTTGGTTTAATAGCATCCACAGTACAATCTTCATACTTAAATTGGGGCTAGATGGCGCTATGAATATCGGTGGATATATTGGCACTACATTGGCATCCTCGATAGTGCCTATCGAAAATATACACTACGGCTATTGGCCAAGGATAGTAAATATTATTCAAGTTCTCAATTTTAGCTCCCAGGCTGAGGCCAAATTGATGGAGTGGGTTAATTCTATGATAGGTAATCTTATTAAAATGATTACTTTTCTACGAATAGCGCCTATTTTTTTATAATATGTTTATCTTTCGCGTAGACATCCACTGGGTTAATTATGTCAACTCAGTGGCACCTTAGACTGCACCTTTTTTTTTAGAAAAAACTTTCATATACCTCGTAAACTCAATATAACTACGCGTTGTAAACTATTCTCAAATTAAAATTGAAGTGTAATCTATCGCACTTATTTCCAATTATTAGAAGGATGAGCCAGTATGCTACTTAAGCTCAGAATTCAGATCTGGATAATACTAATTTCACAACGTTCAAAAGAACGTTGATTAATATTATTAATGGACAGTCTTAATTATGTCTAAGCATAATTTTGTTATCTTGTTCTTACTTGCGCACTTACTTGTAACCTATACTGTTACGGACTTTTTGGTGTTTGTCTGGCCAGTAAGACTATTACTCGACTTCGACGAAAAAATGAGTCTGACTGATTAACTAGAGAACAAAGTCTGCTTATTATTGAATTATTATAAAAAATATATAAAGACTAAACCCGCAGTCCATGTTTTCTTTTATTTGTACTTAAAATTAGTATTTTAAAATTTATTTATTATCATAACATTTAAATTTTGTTAACTTTAATTTGCAATTTGCATGTCAGCTGAGCTTGTCGTGGTAGTTTGTAATTGAGGCTTCACTACTGAACAGTTTACCAGACATTGTGAACTATTCAAAAATAAATAAATGAATAAAATATTAAATAAATTACCGTGACTTATACTTGAGCTACCACTGAATAAATTGTAATTAGCCTTTTTCTTAAAACACATCTTATTGATCAGTCGCCAAGTGTTGTGATTTAAAGGGTTTAAAAGTAGCCGACGTCTCAACCGCTTCATTAAATGTGTCGTCAAATACATATAAGGTTAAGGTTAATATATAAGGTTGGTTAATTATTTTTATTACGTTTATATACTGATATGTATAGTTTTAATTAGAAAAATAGACTCACGATTGTTTCAAATAAAATTATTTATCTGAATTGTATTCAGTTCCATGTAATCCAATGTATCTATAACAATTCATTGAAATTACTGACCACAAAGGCAATTAGGCCAAACAAACAATACCATCCTTTGATTCATTGGACAGTGAAGCGTAAAATGTTGTTGCCTAAATATAACAACGAAAGTTTATTTATTGTTTCAAAAAGATTTGAATTTTTGGTTTCAATAGTTACTCATAGCATTTGTATTATAAATAATGAAAATACTTGTGGCTTTATAAAATGTAATAAACTTAATGAAAATCTGACACACAATTAAATATAGCTCAGATACCGGATATATATCCGGTAAATAATTTTGTTTATTTAAAATTACTTAAGGCACATATTTCTCTGTAAGTACTCTATACTTAGCGCCTTACTTACTTACCGTAAGAGCGTCGGTGGCTCAGTGGTGTGGACTGTCGCCTTCCTACCGGGAGGGCTGAGGTTCAAATCCCGACATGTACCAATGTATTTTCGAAAATAATATGTACGTTATCGACGCTCTTACGGTGAAGGAAAACATCGTGAGGAAATATTGCACGCCTGCGAAGAGATTCGAAGGTTGTGTGTGAAGTCGTCCAATCCGCACTGGGCCCGCGTGGACGACTAAGGCCTAATCACCCTATACGGGTAGGCTCGTGACCCTCGGTGGGGACGTTTAATGAGCTGATGATGATAACTATATACTTAAAAGTTTAATTTGTAAGACATTCAAACCCTAAGGGAAATCTCGATTACCAACCATTTATTTAACCCAAAAGGAACTATCTTTTACGACAGGAACTAAACGGCGGATAAACTTGCTTACGTTTCATTCCTATATACATATAATATAAATAACATATAATATATTAATAACTTATATATCATGTTTTATGCAAATAAAGATTATGATTACTTAAATATAATCATAATGTGCATTTGCGCATTCATGTACAAACCAAAATATTACTTTGACACATTATTAGTTTGAATCTTAATTTATATGTTTGATTATATTTTGTTCCTAAGTACATCCATTTGATTATTTTACAGTTACAATGTGGTGTTTCTGGGCGTGACATACGTAGCTCCGATGTCGGTAATGGTGTGGGCATACGCGCGAATGAGTGCAGCCCTGCGGGGAAGAGCTATTGGCGAATGCACACACCACCAAATGCAGGTCGTCCGGGCAAAGAGAAAGGTCAGTCCTTAGTTTATTTACTACCGATGTTCAAACTATTGCTTGGATAGTTTCTTCCAATTATAAAAAACTAACTGTTATTGTTATTTGCATTACATTCTAATTCACAGAATTCTTAACAGAAAGGTTACTGAGTAAATTGTAGTCACAATTTTCATTATTTGAGACTCCACTCGGATAATTATTTACATCTCATTCTTATGATTTTATGTATTAATTTTATAAGGACATCTAACAAGGTAAACATTGGTACAGGCAAAACAAAATCAATACCAATACAAACCTAAAGCTAAGGTGGTCACCTTACGTATAGGTTGTCACGGTATGCAATGTGAATTAAAGTGCGAAGAATTAATAAAATTGTTCATATTTGACTTAAATAACACAGAATTAAAGTTACACACTTTTAGTATTGATTGACTTACTAAATTAGTCTAAAAGAGTATCATGTATTTAGTTACAAATTTGATGAATCAGGTGACAAGTACTGCAGTCGAAGGATTAACGACTTAATGACTCTTTACATGAATTGATATGAAATAAAGAAAACATACTTTATTATAATTACAAGAGATGACAAGTTCACTCACCTGGTAGGAAGTTATATTCCTCTCATGATAGGTGCATGTTTAGGTTTTGTCAACACTTAAGTGGATATTATCACCAATTCACGGGATGTAGTCTAGCGTTGTAGTGAATATTTCGCCAGACGACTCAGTACCGAGCTTACCAACTAGTTACGTGATTATGGACTAGCTTTGCATAAATATCAAAGTTAGTGTTCACGACAAACTCAGGATCAGTTTTTTTTTAATATTCTCATCAGTCTATTACGACCTACTATAAGGGACAGCCCTTCGTGCATAGTATAGCTATGAGAAGAACTAGCCATAACCTACCAGGCGGGCCCAATACGTTTGTATGTAACTTAACAATGAACTACATACAAAACTTAGATATTGAATTATTGTTCAAAAGCGAATTATTAAGCTATCGTATTACTCGTATAGCTTTTACCGAAACATATAGCCGGTAAATTCTTTCGTTGATGAGCTTAGAAAAGTCTCAGTCCCGTATTCCAGAATGAGACTCAAGCGTTGATCTTTACTTGAGTAGAGTTAGAATGGTATAGCGTTCTATACAATAAAATATAAATAGCGCCAACTCTTTCTAACTCAATTTAAATAAAGACCAACGCTGAGTCTCGTTCTAGAATACGGACCTAAGTGTGTAAAGTAGGAACTTTTTGGTAAAATGTATCTATCATAAGCATGTTTTGCTAGGCTTGAATCCAACAAACTGAATGATGGAAAACTTATCATCCAAAACACAAGTCAAATCTAAGCAAATTTATTATGGCGGGGGAATCGCTTCTAGCGATAAGACCGCCTAAATTGCATTATGTTTTTGTGTATTACTGTAAATTTCTGTGTGCAATAAAGAATTTAATCTATATATCTATCAGTAATGATGATAATACTTTTCTTTTATCTCCATGACAAGGTAACGTCGTTTGACTATTGAGCTTTGGCTGCAAATGAGCTCAACAGGAGCCTCAGAAGTGTAATGTTATCTTGAAATAAACTGGCGGTAGCCAGTAAACTGCAGTCAAGTATCACCCCATAAACTACTACCAGGATTGTCTGTGGCTGGTCGTAAACCCAAGCTTTGTGACATATGTTGTTGATAGCTATACCGATGCATGAGTAATTGAAGCTATTTTTATTACTATATAGGACCGGCTTACTGTCATTACTGCTGATCTGGATACCTGAGTAAAACATATTTTTTGTAAAATTAAATTTGACTTCGACGCCTTTTGAATGTGAACAATAAAATTCAACAATGGATTTAAGTCATAGTAACTGGGTACTAAAAAGAAACATTTTAGTAATACAAATAACCGTTATATGTTTCCAAAAAAACTCTTAAGTTTTGTTTGACTATTACTTTGAGATTTCATATAACTGTACAAAATAGCAATACCACGCGTACGTGATATTCATAATGTATGACATTGAGTAGAGGCAGTTCAGTAACGCGTTAAGTTATTCCGATATTGCAAATCGTTTAATCGTACTCAAGTTATTAAAATTTTTATGTTAGAACAAAATAGTAATACTATGGTATGCTACCAAATAGTACCTATAAAAAACAATTTAGAAGAAAATTAATTTATTTGAAAGGAATGACGTACATAGTCGATGGTATTCAAGTAATGTTTTATTACACACCCAACCTTCATTTTACTGATCATTTAAAAAAAAAAAGTCAAATTTTGCATGACCATGAATTAGTAACGTGCAAACGTATGTTTTAACACGTTTTAAAATTAAATAAACAAAAAACCAGAGCAGTAAATAATATTTAGCATCTGCTACGAGAAAAAAAAATACACTTATATAATGACATAGATAACCTAACAATGCCACCCATTTCCATTTCTCATATCAGAAAAATGTCTTTAACAATAACATCATGTTTCTAATTAATTAGTTTATGTTACGGTAACTGCATATAACTCTATACACGAGTGCAACTGAAGTAGCTCGCTATCAGATGCAGGTGCTCAAAGACAAGGGAAAGGTTAGTAATGACGTCAAAGCAGTTTATTTCAATAGCTTGTTTCAATTGTTTTACAACGTTCATTTTATTGTACTACTGACTGGGGCAGGCGCACATGTCTGCGAAACAGAGTAACGTCGCTCAAGTCTACCGTAACTGACGCTAAGGAATGGACATTTAATTAAAACACTTTTAGCTGCGCAATTTAGAATCTGTTAGAATACTTTGTTAACGGACTTATAACGGCACTGAACCTGTATTTTCAGCTGGTTTATTCATTGGGAATTTGTTGGATTCCACTAGTTTACGATAGAAGTTTATAATGGACATTTCTCTTTTCTTTTCAACAATTATTTTTCTTTACACCAATTAGCTGGTTATCTGGATTGTTTTGCGTTTGTATATGGAAATGTATTGTGTAGGTATTCGAACGATGTATAATAGAATTATTAAACACGGTTATATTATTTGACTATTGTCATTTGATGTAGAAAGTGAAGAATGAGCATAGATCTTTTAGAAAATTAAAACCCACGCCATCCATGTCTTCGCCTTGGAGGGGAAACCTTGGTGCATCCAGCCAGACAGCCAACGAGGTTCTGACGATCTTCAATTACACCACGTTGGGTTACAGTTAGAAATCTCTTAATAATAAAATCATTGTTAATTGGCTCCATACGCGTTTATATTCTTATACAATGTAGCTGCTGAAACTTAACTTGCTCAGTAAGATGTCTGTCATTTGTGAACGGTTGCTTAGTTGTACATAATATTGCGATAAAATATACCATTGAAATATTTTCTTTCTTATAATAGTAGAGTGGATTAAAATTTGTCTAGTCAGATAAACCTAAACAGGCTTTACATCTTATTCAAGGCCCCATGTATCTACGCTCCTCGGTTATCGGTCTATACTCAATAAACTATGTTGATGCGTACATCGATACTAGCTAAACATACTCTAATGTAAAACACTATGATATTTATTTGAACGTTCCACAAATATTTAGATACTGCCCAGCTGGTATTGTTTTCCCCCGTCTAGAAGACTATCTACATAAGTTGACGTTAACGACACTTGAGGGTAGAAATGACGATTTGTTTTTCCAAGCATTGCTATGGCGCGGGTAAAAATAAAATAAATCAGTTATCTTGGTCATAATTTCAACGGATGTAAAACTTTTATTAATTACAGTGAAAAACACGTTACAATTTGCTATAAAGATGTGTACTTCAAAATATGATATTTCGATAATTTCAATCATTTACGGTTTTCAAAAATAAGTTGTCTATACTAAATTTGCTTAAATGAAAATGGTACGAGTCCAATCATTATTAAGGTCCAGTAAATTAAATTAAAATGGTCAATATTGTCCATACTACTTAATTAATATTAAAGCTAAGGAATAACTATTTAGTCCACCGGAAACTAGTCGAATCTGACGTTAGTTTACAAAACCAATACTTGGTCGTATAATTTAGTAAACTTATGTAGCGGATTGTTATTTGTGAGGTATTTAAATTCTATCGAACCCAATATGATACCTACAAACACAAAATTAGTTGCGTAAAAGTAATTAATGTAGTTTAATATTATTCTTAATTTTACCTGCTATAATTTAAAATAAAATGATGCCGGCAATAAAACTGGCCCAATAAATATTGATAGGGACTTATGTACATGGAAATTGTTAATTATATTGAACATACTTATCTTCATTCTGGCTGACCTATCAAGTCAGTAAACATATATTATATTCCCGAAAGCTTAACCCTATATTATCCAAGCATTTCAGAACCATAACTGATGATGGAAAACATTACTACCTAACCATAATCATACACATATACCAACTGCTCCCTAAAGAGCTAGATTGTAGGTACTGTGTCAAAAGTAGACACTTTATGCACTGCAACACCAAGGGCTCCGAGTTCGATCCCGGGCAGTACAAACATTTGTGTGCATGAACATATCTGTTTGTAATGGTCTGGGTGTTTTCTATGTATAATACGTATGTGTTTACAAAAAAAAATGTATATAAGTATGTTTATCCGTTGTTTAGTACCCATAATACAGGCTTCACGCTTAACTTGGGGGGAACTTAGATGGCGCTGTGTGAATGTCAGTGAATATTTATTATTATTATTATTTATTACATTAAATCTAAAGCGGAGACTTGGTCTTACAAAACAAATACATATATTTTATGTGCTTTTTATTTATTGGATCGGTAAACGATGTTAGTTTAAGATTCATTCATTCAGATTTTTCTAAATACATATTATTTATGTCAGGATTATTCCTTTAAAGGTACCTGCATCTTATTTATTCAAAACTAACGAGTATAAGAGAGCTCTAATGTCAGTTATCTCGGGTGACGGGCTCAGTGCGGCATTAATGGAGAAAAATAACTGTCTATCAGTTGTTGATCTCCATCAATGCCGCTCTGTCATAGTCAGGCGTATCACTTACCATCAAGTGAGCGCCTGATCGTCGATTATAATATATTTATGGCACATATATCGGTATGTAGACTTTTTTTACTAGTATACTCACATATCTTCAGTTGTTACTTTAAAACAAGGTTTTCATAGGTCCCTGAAGTACCTACTATTCACTGTTATAGCAACTAGTAAGATTTGCTATGATTATGGTCATATAACAATTTTACTGAATATTAGTCTAACTTGGCATGAGCAGCGGTTTAATTTTCATTTTCAGATAAACCTATGCTAGCGTATGCAACATGTTAAAGTGACATATGGCATGGTAATTCTCTACTTTTGATTGTTCTATGAACATATGTGTGTGTTATGAAAATTACGAGGCCAAACGAGGAACTTAGGAAATTACTGCCGATAAACTGCATGTTCAAGTAATGTGTGTAAGTAGGTAAGTGTATTAGTAGGCATGTATTGAAGTATTGAATAAAATTAAAAAATGATGATATTATGTAGAAGGTAAACAATATCATAGCATAAGGTCCTTAACGATAGGAACTGTTTTTTTTTCAAAATACTGCAATCGTTTGTTCTTAAGTACTTTAATCTATTTAGATATCAATTCCTTAAACATACATTAACATCAAATGCCTAAACAGGCCTGACTGCGGGATTGGTTCATAAGTTCAAAGTCACTCAACGCGCAATGGAGCGATCTATGCTTGGAGTCTCTCTTAGGGATAAGATCAGAAATGATTTAATCCGTAAGAGAACTAAAGTTACCGACATAGCCCGCTGGATCAGCAAGTTGAAGTGGCAGTGGGCTGGTCACATATGTCGCAGAACCGATGGTCGTTGGAGCAGACGAGTTCTGGAGTGGAGACCGCGTCTTGGCAAGCGTAGCGTAGGACGCCCTCCGGCCGATGGGCCGACGACTTGCGAAGGTCGCTGGTGGAAGCTGGATGAGAAAAGCGGAGGACCGGGATGTCTGGCGCAAACGGGGGAGACCTTTGTCCAGCAGTGGACTGCAATAGGTTAAAGAGAGAATACTGACACATATGTTATAGCTATTACACAAATTAAGAATATGAAAACCTTACGTCGAATATTTTTCGGATAATAATTAATCTATATTGGTAAACTGCTCAGATACTTCAAAGTTTTTCAAATATTTCGTAATTGTTTAAAAGGCTATTTACTTTAGATATTTTCAGATGCTACTATTTCATCAGACCAAAACCACTAGAGCGCTATTTTACAGTTAAGAAACTAATTTTTAGCTAACTTTATTACTCTAATATTAGAAATTGTATTTCTTTTTGGTTTTGAAGTGCGTTAGTGTTTACTGTAAAAAGTGAATGAAATGGATATTGACTTTATAATAGGTACTTATCATAGATATAGATCTAAATATATAATGTTTTATTTTTATAAACCCACATTACGCAACCTTTCTGTAAAAAAAGGTTTTATTATAAGGGCTATCTAAACAATTTGTTGGGTTGTCAACGTCCGGGCAAAACCTGGTCACGAATGTTCATCACTAAAACACATAAGAACGGAATACGTGCGCGGGCTTAGATGAATTTATTGAGCATCTAACACAAGCTAAGAGAAAGCAGTTTGGGGTGTTGTTTTTGCGAATAAAATTGCTGAATTTAGATGTATACTTGATATTACACACCAAGTACGTTTTTCAATCAACGTGAGTTTCTGTCATCGTATGCTTTATTATTCATTTATCCATTACAATCATGTGGTTTACAAGTTCTTTGAATTTGACAGTAGGTACATAACACATGAAACCTGAAAGGGCACAATAATTAAACTCTTTAACACATTACCTTACATACTAAGTATTAGTATATAAGGTACTACTTACTTATCCTAGCCTGCAAACATCCCCAGGATGAGCAGATAATATAAGGTACTATTCTGAAATCTTTTAATGTAGAGGTCTTTTTCAGTACATTACTGTGCGACTTCAGTATGAAATTCTAATATGTCAAATCAATGAAGTCAAAATTTGTCTAGTCGGTCTAGAGATTAGCCGAAAGAAAGTAGTAAAATAGTATTTTGTACCCATATTTGCCTCATCTCGTTGGTAATAACCACCAGACACACCAAATTGCCAAATTGTATCAGTTTCTGATGGGATAAATTAAGACAAAGTCCCGATACTTTCCTGATTCTTAGAAATAAGAAAATAAAAAGTAGTAATAAAAGCCTTAAACTATACATTTGTGACATGTACTGGGCATATAAAGTTCCAGCGCACTGCATAACAGCCTTGAATTATTTACAGATTATATATTCAGCGCCTAGTATCATAACTAAGCAAAGCCTTAAGTTACGCAATGAGAAAGTTTATAGTTAGTATTTATAATGGTCCAAGGTATAATGGATAATTACGTATACACATATGCATCATGACGTGAATAATTTAATGTTTGACTTTCACGTCTGCACCTGCTTGTCGAACCCTCTTGACCTTTAAGTTAGATAGAGGTCCCTTTTTGATTCAATTACAGTGCCAAAACGCACTTGATCTAAGTGAGAAGTTCAAGTTATTTAGGGTAACACAGTCCAGAAGTATTAAAAATATATTGCTATCCGAAGGATTCAATTGATGACAAAACTTTCGGATAGCAATGAAATCGTGGGAAATCTGGAGACCAATGGACCAACGATTTGAGAAGTAAATAATTATCCACGATCACAGCAGATATGCCTAATAGTTAGTACAGTCATTATCGTAATCATCAACCTTTACTTGACACAGTAGAGCCCAGGCTTTTCTCACGACATAACTATCTACAGATCGGTCTGTAATGCCAACCACGTAGGACCATTGCGCATTACTAAGTATCATCGACTGCCATTCTTAGATTGTAGACACGGCTGACTCTTAACGTGCCCTCTGAAGCACGAATTCATCTTTATTTACAAACAAACCGGGAAATCAGTCAGTTAAACGTTAAGGCAACCACTTTCATCAGCTCATATATGACCCCACCGGTGTATAGGCCGTAGTCGGCTTTGTAGGTTGGCCGACTTCACACACAATCATTTCGTAGGTGCGCGCAGGTTTTTTTTTAAATGTTCTCCTCCACCCGAAGAGCATCGTATATAATATATTTTCGATAACCTTAAAAAATATTGGGACGTGGCGGGTTTTTAACGTTCGGAAGGTTACAAAGAGCCATCGTCGCTCACTAGCTGTTAGGATAATGGTAGACTATATTTATTATGTTGAATCTTGTATCTATAATAAATCTTAAATACTAGTATCACGATGCACTTATAAAACAAAATCATTTAACTATATACATAATATAGTGAAAGATGAAGATTCGTTAGGTCAATCTTCATTTCGAACTTGATACTTCTCTAAAGTTTAGGACCAAAATGAATTGCTAAAATATAATAAATATTAATATATAACAAATAAAAGACTGTAGAAATGTCAGGAAAATAAAAACTTTTTATTTTCAAATAAAATCAGCTCAAATTTGTTAGTACGACTATTTCATGATTATTTTTTGGAACCTAAACCGATTCGATAGGCTTTACCATTTGCGTGCACCAGAGCGAGGATTACAGCTTGACTTTCAAGCTACAATCCATACCAACCTATAGCTTTAACTCCGAAACTAAAGTGGTATTATTTTCACTTGTGCGACTCGTTACGACTATTTAGGACTATTTATTGGCGTGTCGAAAATCAAAAATTCGTTTCCATTGAGATTTCAAAATGAGGTTTACAGATTGAAGCACACATTAATGAAGGCCAGTTCAGTACGTCCAGAACATGTACGTCATAAAGGGTCGAAACACAGAATTAAAAAATTGCTCTAGCGCTAGTATGACTCGCCCGTGGAGGGTTCCGTAGCAGCAAGTAAATAGTGGTTCACCGTTTATGACGTATATAAATAAACCAGAGACCAGAAATCTTTAAAATTAAATTTCGTTGTAAGATAACTAATAAATAAGATACATATTTTTTAGTTTCAGTTCAATGTATGGGGAACCCCAAAATTTTTGTAATTTTTTTTTTCAAAATCTTGTTGCGGCATACAGAATATTCTTTCCGTTTATTGTCATTTGGCTAGGGAACCCTAAACAAGTCGTTCAGGATATAAGATGAGATTTAGTACCTACCGTCATAAAAACATGAATTTGTTACCATATCTGTATTTAATTATAATAATTTAAAATTTCATATATGTATTATTTTTTTCAATATGTATTTGTTATTCAAAAAATAAAAGACCTTTTTCTTGTAAATGTAAAACTAGGTAAAATATAAAAATTTCGCCGAAATATTAAATGTAGTGTTAATTTGATTTATTGGAGAACCTATTATCCATAAATCACTTAGTAGTAGTAGTAAGTACCCATCAAATTGGCATTTCTTATGGTCTCCTACAATATCTATAGTTAGGAAAAGCTATTTTATTGCTTTAGAATCTCGGCAATTATTGTAACAAGAAGATATGGTACGACCATTGTTCTGTCATTTGTTACCCTACTCGAGGACCCGTATGGCAACGACCTTTTACAAAACAAACACTGAATACCTTGCGTTAACATACATTCAGTACAAAACGTAGCCCTTTGTAATGAAAGAGAAAGGTATGTGTGGACTCATAGCATGTAGAGTTTATTGTTTTGTTTATTTCGCTTCTTTGTGGCTTAAGAATAAAAAAACAAAGTAACGTACGTGGCTTCTAGACTTTGATATTTGATATTTGAAATATTAATGAATTTAGAATCATAATTCAATATGTTAATTGGCTATATTACAAGTGGTTTGTTAAGGGATACAATGTATGATTATAAATAATAATAATCACATTTTATAGCTATATTTTATACATTATCTGAAGTATATCTTCATACGTCGAAATTTTATTAAATACTTAACTGGTGGCTATAGCCGTCGGTGCCGGTTATAGCCATGCTTTGCGGGAAGGCCATTTTCTTATTGGACATTTAAGCTTATGATGGTGAAGACATTAATATTATACGATTCTTCTTAATTTGAGTTACACAGTTAAAAAAACAGGAAAGTTACTAAGTATTCATTATATCAGCATATGTAACCCTGATTGCAGGGTGTAGGCACTACCATACATACCATACCATACCATAGGACATCATAACTGATAAACAATTTTATAACGCTTATCTAGGTAATAGTACTAAACTCTTAGTAGGTTTCCACCATTCGTTAATGTTCTAAACTACGCACCAAGGACTAATATTATACTTTCAAATTTAGACAACTCTTTGATGAAGATGAGTCCGTTAGCCTTTTATCCATTATATCCGGATACGTTTCATTTACAGTTACAAACAAACTTCCCTTTGTGATGGATCTTCAATATTTTTATTGTGTTGTTATCTATATTTTACTCGTAATTATTCAGCTTTTGTTTTAACCAATATCAGAAAATTTATTGGTCAAAGGAGCGATGCTTGTCGTTGTTATTAATAAAATGTTGTCCAAGTAAGAGACGGACTCCTAATATATACCTCGTAACAAATTCGCGGACAGTAAACGGCTATAGGCGTCATAACAATAAAACAACTACTGTGTCTCGTATTCGCTGGGTGCGAAGTACGAGGTGGGAGTAACATAATCTATCGCAGCGCTCAAGGTGGTCATAAGTAGAAATAATGTAAGCTCTGTTGTCACAGATGTATCTGTCAATGGCAAAGCGATTCTGCATAAATACATTTTAAATCAATTAATCGCATTAGTCGCTAACATCAATGAGTCATAGTAGTTTTGTGTTGTAAACTGCAAGAATGCTGGCAGAAATAGTAAATTCAAGTTTGATATTGTGACAACACTCACAAATACTGATTTTTATCTGAAAACGATATTTAATTTATTACTATCGATACAGGAAGTAATAAATATATTTACTGTTATGTAATGAAACCATTAAAGTAGCTTTTTCTTGATGTTTTACTGTTAAACTAAAGCTATAAACGAAATTAACAAACCCTAACACAATCAAAATTAAACACACTTTTCAGACTTACCTCATTTGATTTGAATGACCAAAATGATTTCCACCAAAATCATAGTATCACAACAATTTTTTAGTCGAATATATTTGTTATTTTTTCATTTCGATATTTTTTCACAAATATACGACCTAAATGTCAATGTGACAGAGCCCACATAGTTGTGGATTCTAGTTGGCGCTGTAATCGTGCACACAATCGACCAATACTCTCCGCGAATGTGTTTACAAGGTTTTTTTTTGGTAAATTTTATATCTCTACACAGCTACTAAAAAGATAATTTTAAATAATCAGACTTTACTCTCTTCAACCTATTGCAGTCCACTGCTGGACATAGGTCTCCACGCGGGCTCTGCCTTTACGTCCTTTACGGTAGGCTCGTCCCACAGACATTCGAATATACAATTAGACTGGACGAGCCGCCAAGTTTAAAGCAGTTCCAGTGTCGCAATTTCTTTTCGGTTCTTATCTGTAAAAAGTTATTCTATTACTTGGTAAATTTACTGATTCATTGCGATGATGGCATGTTACAATTGCACAGGATGGCATTTTGGAAAAAAAACGGTAATTTCTTTTAATATTTTTGCGGTTGACTCGACTCACAGAGCGTAAACTGGCAGCCAGTGTATGCTCGTTGAGCTTACATTTGTCGCACTTGAAACGCGGCTTGCCCTATCTCTTGTATTGGGAATTCTGTGCACGTGACCCTAGGTGGGGTCGTTTAGTGAGCCTATGATAATGATGACTAGCCCAAAGAAGTTTAAATTAAAAACACATTTTCAAAAAGCACAAATACCTTGGCGTCTTAACCAAGATTATGGGCAACTTACTTACCCAGTTTATTTGGAACTGGATTTGATATTTTTGGCGAATATTTTATCTTCTTATGTAAGCAATTTATGTTATGTAGAACTTTGAAACTTTGTAACAAAAGCTTATTATTATGTCGCAAGCTCACTCACTTACATAATAATAACAATTTAGGTCAAATTACTAACTGCTAACAACTTCCTGACACACATCATAGTATGACAATACAATTTGACCTAAGAACATATTTTTGTTAAATAGGTGAACCAAGGATAAAATATTTATTTAATCACCTTTTTGTCAATCATAAAGCTTCTGGCTTTAATGGTTATATCATTTTGATAATATAATAATTTCTTTTGGTAACATGATATAGCTATCAGTATAGTATATAGTATATACAATTTATATTTGGAATGTTTGTGTTGTTAATAATAAGATATTACTTAATACCGTGTAGAGCTAAGCTAGCCGGTGGATCATTGGTGTAACTGTTACCTTCCGATCCGGATGGTGCTGGTTAAAATCCTGCCACACACTAATGTCTTTTCGAATTTTCGAAATAATATGTAAGTTTATCCAACGAATTTACGGTGAAAGAAAACATCTTGAGGAAACCTGCGCACGCCTACGAAGAAACTCAAAGGTTGCGCGTTAAATCGGTCAATCCGCACTGGGCCCGCGTGGATGACTAAGGCCTATAATATACTATACGGGTAGGCTCGTTCCCCTTAATGCGGACGTATATAATGAGCTATGATTATGAAAAACACGTACCTAATATTTTCATATAATAAAATAATGATTTAGTCTTCTATGAACACTTTCCATTGCCGATGAAAACAAAAAATAAATTTGACAACTATGAATGATCAAAGTAAACTTACCTACTCGTATTAAGAAATATAAATTAAATAATTATTCCGCACTGAATACAAAAATAAAAAGGCATAATCTTCAACATTTAAGCATTTTTTGTTATAATACAACAAATTATTTTACGATCTAACATTTCGCAAGTGATGTTTGAAATTGCATAATTTTGAAATCCCTTTTGCTGACGCATATTTCAAAGTAAGGGAAAATTATTTGTGATTGTCTTCCATCATATCGTCATGTAAGACGCATTCGCGTGGAACAAATCCACATTTATTGAATCAGAATCAATCGTGATTGTGTTCATGATTGGCTGATGTTAAGTCAAGTGACTATACTCGATTATAATTTTAAATGTATTGGTCTATTTGACTAATATTTGTATCACTTGGTTTATTAAATACTTTTAAAACTACGTAGTACCACGGGGTCCCATCGCCTAATATTGTCCGTGAGCTTCCTACGAAGTTTCGATAGATGGCGTTACTTGTATCAGTTTATCTTGCTTACACTTTAAAATGCAGTATTATCAAA
Organism: Leucinodes orbonalis; assembly: GCA_019425675.1. NCBI lineage: Eukaryota > Metazoa > Arthropoda > Insecta > Lepidoptera > Crambidae > Leucinodes > Leucinodes orbonalis. Next base: position 96,550 of record PQWD01007009.1, on the reverse strand, counting down.
TATTATTATTCCTAAAATCAATATTTTCCTTAATTCAATCAACAATCATATAAAAACATTTTTTACTAATAAATAAAAGTTTTTTAAAGATTTGCGACAGTACCGGTAACGGCAGTAAAAGGAACCACCACAATTATCGAAAGCACGGTTGCAGCAACAAAAAAAAGAGTTAATAGATGGCGCTTGCACGTGTACACTTTGAGCGAGCAAACTGCGTTTAATTTTATCACAGTTAATGTGTTATTAGATGTGTTGAATCATTTTTATAATGTTTTTATAACAAATTGCTTTTTTAATGAACACTGATAAAAAGACTACTTATGAATTGTAAATGGGAATAATAAAAACATGAAATATGCAGTGCAATCAAAATAAAATTGCATGTTAGATGGGTCGAACTAAACGCAACTCAACTAAAAGTTTTAAATTTTATTCTTACTTTGTTTGTACTTCTTAAAACTTGCTTCTGCTTAAATTTATCGTTAAAACTACAAATACGACTTGGCTACGTTTTTTGAACTTTGAGGAAAAAAAATACCGATTTAAAACTAAAAATAAATTTTAGCCAGATAGAAATGGTTAAATAATTCTTTCATAATTTTGATGTCGGAGCCAAACGCACTCTTTAGCTTTATAATTTAATATAGGTAGGTAGTTTGTTTGGCACCGACATAAAAATTATGAAGAATTATTTAAGCATTTCTATTTGGCTAAACATATCTCTGTAGATTTTCAGTTTGAAGTCTGTATGTTTTGTCTGAAAATTTTTGAGAATAAGTGATCATGTCATGATTACATGAAGTAATAGTTGATATGAGTCGATTTTTAAATGTTCAATTTCTCTGGTCACCACTCATCAAACCCTTATTTCCTTATCTTGGAACCACCTCTGGACTATCCTCTTTCCAACAAAAAAATAATCATAAAATCAGTTCATAAACGACGAAGATATATGCGAACAAACGTAAAAAAATTGGGCAAGCGCGAGTCGGATAGTGGTGGGTTCCGCAGCAGTAAGTTACATAGAAAAAATATTATTTATTTACTTAGGCATCTACTACAGCTTTATTATGAGAAAATAGTGGTTCACCATTTATGACGTATAAAAAACTTCACATCAGAAATCGCTTAAACTAAATTTCATTGTCAGATTTTATGGTTATGTACATCATTTTTTATTTTATCAAGCCCATAGTTTAGAAATTAGAGCCCTCCTCTAATTTCTAACACACTTTTTTCAACTTTGAAAATGTCTCTCGCGCAAAATATTCAAGTTATAAAAATGATATTATAAACCTCGATACCATTTTTCAAGATCTATACACATTGATACACCAAACGGGGGGGTCGATGAAAAAAATATTTTTTTTCAGTTCACTGTATGGAAACCCCAAAATATATTAATATTTTTTCAAGTTTCTTGTAAAAACCTTATAGCGGTTCACAGAATACATATATCTACAAAGTTTGAATAGTGTAGTTCTTATAGTTTCGGAGAAAAAAGGATATGACATACGGACGGACAGACAGACAGACTTGACGAATTTATAAGGGTACCTTTTTTGCCAAGGTCGAATCGAGTAACCTCCTTTTTTTAAGTCGGTTCAAAAGCAGCCCCTGTTTTTCCTTATTACATCAGCTACCTGCCAAAAAAGTCTCGTCCAAATACGTCAAGCCGTTTCACAGATTACCCGGAACAAACTGACAGTCTGACAAAAATTTTAAACATTGTTATTTTGGCATAATATGTAGTACCGCATATATATATAAGTTACCGTCCTAACGCTGGAACGAAGAGCCTTCCTTTACTTTCCGTCTTCAAAAATAAATTCAGTTCACCGGTATTGATATTGAAAAAAATAAATTATATCAGTTCCTTAGCAAATTAAAAACGCAATTTAATATAGTGTCGAAAACTAAATATAACAAAAACATAAAAACATTACAAGTGTGGAATAAGTGACCATTGATTCAAAACACTAATAAGTATTTTGAAGAAAACGCGTAAGTGACGCGTCTTGCACGGCGCTTAAGTCCTTATGTATCCTTTGTCCTTTGATAAATATATCGTCGCCGTTGATGGCTTCCATTCAAGACCGCTCTTGCAGCTATATACCTACATAAGATGCTTTTCGTTCACAAAATATCTGGCTTTTATATTATTTACAAAAAAGTGTATAAGTATGTTTAGAACTCATACATAATACAGGCTTCACGCTTAACTTGCGGCAAGATGGCGCTGTGTGTATATCAGTGGATATTTATTAATATATAATAAGAGCCTCCTCTAATAACCCCCACCGCACGAATAAAGGTTTGCACGGCCTGGAACCAACGGCTTACTGCTCAATTCTATATAATATTCTATATTTTTGAAATAATAATGAGTAATAGTTTTATTTAATAAAAGTTTAATTAAAATACCTGGAAATTCATTAGTTATTGGTTCACACACAATCAACAATAAATTCATTGTTTAATTGCAACGTCACAATTAATCAATTCTTAATTGCAAATAAATTTGCACAATACTACACACGCCACGCACGACGCGCGCGTCAAATATACATAGATACCTATCTACCTATGCCTATCAAAATGTTTGGTTTGAGAAATTACATTTTAGTCGGATCGGATCCGGAACAGCGCACTGACGCGCGACGTTGCCGCTCTGTCAAGGTGCACGCGCCGTAAGAATAAACAATAAATGCGCTGTTGCCGTCCTTATTTAGAACTGTGATTAATTAATAACTGTGTTTTTACGCCACCTACCGGATTTTCAAATATCAGTTTAATCTGTCTACGCGAATCTTGCTATAAGCACCTAGTCACGGACCTTGTGGCATCTAGTGAGAATAAAGTGAGTTAAAAATAGCTTCCTCAAATAGCTTCCGTAGGTGGTCACGTTTTTGTAGTATGGGATGCATCATCTGTATAGTATATATTATTAAATCTGTGGTAGTACGTAGTTGGGAACCCCAGTTCTTAAGTGCTTTTCAAATTTATTTAATTTCTATTGTGAAAATAACTTGTAATTTTCATTTCTCTATAATGAGACTGAGTTATTAGCAAAGATGTAATAAAATATGCAACGTGATAAAGTAAGACATGAACCGCGTTGGAAATCAACACCAAGTTGGAGAATAATTTCTTACAAATATTCGGTGAACGTTCTTTCCTATCTCATTCCAATCAATCGCATTTAGGTATAATACATAAGTATTTGAGCAATTAATGTGGTATCACACTTATGTGCTATTTATTGTTTGAAGTGAAAAAAGATGCTAAAGACTTTTTTGCGGAAACGGTAAAAGGTATGCAAAAAGCATGCAATATAATTTCGTTGGCAATTCATTAAAGCTACAGAAAAAACAGATAATATTGGTTGTAGAAAACTTTTTAGCAGCAGAAGAATTCCGGAGTTCTTAGCAAGCGTAGCGTAGGATGCCCTCCGGCCTGTTGAGCTGTCCTGGTGGAGGCTGGATGAAGAAAGCGGAGGACCGGGATATCTTAAGAAAAATAATAATAATATCTACTGATATTCACACAACGCCATCTAGCCCTAAACTAAGCATTAGCCTGTAATATGAGTTTTAAACAACGGATAAACATACTTTCTTTTTCGTAAATACAAACATTTTATACAATTAAACACCCACACCATTACAAACAGTAGTTGGTGTAGTAGCCGACGTCTCAACCATTACCTACGCCAAATGGGTTGTCAAATATATAATTAACTTTAATTGTTTATACCGAAAGCTCTCAAAGAAATTAAAAAATATAGTTATGTACTAGGGTTAAAGGATTGCTTAGGTATCGCAAATATTCTGGACAAGTTAATTAAAAAACTTTTCCTATACATCACGCCTTAATAGTTTGCCTTCGCTGAAGTGAAATAGGGCTTGGTTAGCCAACGCTATTAATTGTTACGAGAAATACGAACATGTAAAAGCCTTTTTGAATTACTTATGCAATAATCGAGTGGGTCATAATATGCAATAGAACTTTTGCATTTACGAGTACCTCAAGAGAATGTGATAACTTCGTTATTATATTATGAGCTTTAGTATATGTTGAGGACTTGCGGAAGGTCGCTAGTGGAGGCTGGAAGAAAGCGGAGGACCGGGATATCTGGCGCAAAATGGGGGAGATCTATATCTAGCAGTGGACTGTGATAAGTTGAATAGGATAGGATTGTATATGTTCAGGATTTTGAACCATATCGTTATTCGTATAGTGGAATATATCGAGCTATATTCCAATATAGGAAGAAATACAAATAAATAAATATCCACTGACATTCACACAGCGCCATCTAGCCCCATGTTAAGCGTGAACCCTGTATTATGGGAACTAAACAACGGATAAACATACTTATATTTTTTTTTTGTAAATACATACATATTACACATATAAAACACCCAGACCATTACAAACAGACATGTTCATGCACACAAATGTTTGTACTGCCCGGGGATCGAACCCGGAACGCTTGGTGTTGCTTACTTGTGTACCAAGTGTATGGAGGTCATCCTCTACCTTTCTTTTTCTCCGGCAGGTTCAAGGCCGTCTTCAAAACAAAGGCATCATCTCGCCTCATTACGTGACCATACCAACTGAGACGCCTTTCTTTAAGCTTCTCGGCTATAGGGGCCACCTTAAAACTGCCCCGAACATACTCGTTTCGTACTTTATCCCGTCTTGTGACCCCTCCTGACCATCACAACATTTTCATTTCCGTGGTATGAAGCTTTTGCACATGCGTTTCTTTTACTGGCCAACACTCGGCTCCGTATAATACGGCTGGCCTCACCGCCATTTTGTAGACCTTGCCCTTTACACGTACGGGCATTCGATTATCACATAACACTCCCGTTACCTAACTACAGTATATATTTTTATTTATTTGGTTTATAATTTACATGCATATTAATGTAAAAATTAGCTATGCTATACCGGAAGGGTTTCGCCTTGCAGTGGGCCGATGATGTATAAATGAATAACACATGATATTTTGATATAATATATTTAATTTGACCCATTTTCATTGTAGCTAGAAGCTACATTGTGTTTAAACATGATCCCATGTTATTAATAAATTCTTAGCTTCGTTTAACATACTATTAATTGCAGTCTACTGAAAAAAGGTATTCCCTAATTTGCGTCATTTATCCTGGTTCTCCGTTTTCTTTATCGGGCTCGTTGCTACGCTTACCGAAACTCACTACTCCAGAACTTGTTTTGCTTTATAGGCAAAGTCACGGGACGAATAAAATCAGCCCAGTACTTCAACTAACTGACCCGGCGAGAATAATTAATTGGATAAATAAAAGCCTCTTAATGTTTTACGTAACGGAGCCTACTAGACAACAAAAAGCTTATCCTAATTGAACCATAAAACTAAAGCATCTCAAAACTTTTTAGACGAAGCAAGTTAAATGAAACTGATTACTTACGTAAAAGGTTAAGTAAGCTGAAAATCTTATAAATAACATTCGTTGACCTATCCATTTCGTTAAAGACTACTCGCAAAAAAAAAATCAGTGTCATGTATTTTAAATGAGTTTGGGACTGCCCCTCTATGTTTATTTTCAAGATTTCATTAAATAGCATTTAATATAAAAAATTAAGACAGACAAGTTATACTCACCGGTCCTCCCAGCGTACCTATCCGGCAAATCCAGCGCGCTGGGTCATTAACGGAAACACTTTAATATTCTAGTAGAACCCGTGTTTTGCATGATAAGCTGTGAATGCCAACAGGTAACATTAATCCTTCAAAAAAATATGTTACACGTTGCTAGGTTTCCCTAGCTCTGCAGAAAGAGATTATAATGGGATACAATGATAAAGTACATATATATAATTTGTTTTCACATTTATGTTCCACAAAAAAATTTTTTGTTAGATGTCCGTAAATATTACGGAAGTTAAATGTTTAACTCCTTTTACAGAGTTTAATATCCTGGACATTTAATTTATTTTGTTGTTTCGTTATTATATGATGTACTTAACCATGACAGTTGCTGTTTTGAAACCAATGATGACGACTACTTTGATATGTTAGCATGGGTAAGACGCATTGCTTATAGGTTTTCGTCTTTAAGCATTGCAGAATCGTTGACTTTAGGACATTCCGTAGCTTATTGAATGCCCAGCCCTACTGAATCCTCCAGCTAGCCCCCCTCGCAAAGTTATGCCGGCCAAATTGGATGGTTTGGCCCAGGACGATATACTCCTGCACAACCTCGAGAGGGACGCCATCGACGCATATCAGTGTTGTAGCATAACACGATTTTTAAACATGACTTTCGTCTTGTCCAAATTCATGCCAAGCCCAACTCGTCGGAAAGATTCATTAAGGCTGTTCAGCATCTCAGCAAGCTCATCTGATGACTCTGCCACGATGACGATATCGTCAACAAAACGAAGATGAGATATATACTCTCCATTTTCGTAGACGCCTCGTTCAGACCAGTCCAGGGCCTTGAAGACATCCTCCAATCTGTTTGTGAACAGTTTCGGGGATATGACTTCCCCCTGTCTCACATCACGATGCAATTGGATGGGTTTTGTCCGCTGGTCTTGGATCTAAACGGTCATCGTCGCTGCGTTGGAGAGACACTTCATCACCTCGATATATCGCCAGTCGATACCTCATCGCTGTGTGTGTATTGTACCACAATATACAATCACGCGAAGTATTCATTACTTCACTCAAAACACTTAAAATATCGTTTTGTACCAAAATCTAAATGCGTAAGTACAATGCACTTCCCTCGCGTTTGTATAATGACTGTAAACTGTAATATATAAAAATCTTTGCAATTCTGAAGGGTTTCATGTACTTATAAATAAAACCTATATCCCACCGGGAAATCCTGACTTTACAAACTAAGGTAATAATGGAAGTGTAATGAAAATTTTCGACTGAAATATGTGACAGTGTGATAACTGGTTACCGTGAAAAACCTTCACTAAGCTCAGAATTGTAAGTTATAGTCTAAACCAAAATTTATGTTCACAGTCGTATCAAAAGGGTCAGTTATCCTTTACCACAATGTAGCTTGTCACTGGGGTTCTAGGATAAAATATATTTAATAGTATTCCTTTGATATAAAAATAACTAAAAGCTTGAAAAAGAACATTGAAGATGACAAAGAAAGTCCAGTACAGAGATGGGACATAATTTATAAGATTTTATTTGACCCTACTCAAGACGATTTTTATTCATCATGTGAACCGCATGCTCGTTTGCCTCCCTATGTTATATATAAAAAAACACAAAAAAACACCATTTCATAAAGGTTCACTTTTCCAAATCCAACACATTCAAAAAACACAATTATTTACTCGTACATATCATCATAATCATCACCTCATTAAATGTCCCCACCGAGGGGTACGAGCACAGATATCTCAGTTGTATTGGGAAATCTATGGGCACGAGCCTACCTATACGCGGGTGTATATGCCGTAGTCGTCCACGCGGGCCGAGTGCCGATTGGCCTACTTCACGCACAACCTTTGAATATCTTCGCAAGTGTGCGCAGGTTTTCCTCTCGATATTTTCCTTCACCGTAAAAGCGTCAGGCAAGTACATATAATTTATAAATTCGTACATATACATCTACTAAAACGATGTAAATACATATTTCACAAATAAAGGAAAGTGAATGTGCTCGATGTCAGGACCAACAACGGAAGCTGCTGCCCTCACTGTTTTTATTATAAAGTTTTAGAGGATAATATTACTTCACAAATATTTTGAAACGTTGGAATTACTTAATTACCTAGTTAGCTTAATTAGGTAATTTGATACTTTCAACGACTTACCGCAACAATATTACATTAGATCAAGCCCTGTGTAATCAACATAACCTACGAAATTGTTTTCAGGCTAAGACGTGATAAAGGTGTTTAAAACACAAATGCATTTAACATGTGTTTTTTTTATGCTGTGGTAAATAAGTTGAATGCATATTTATCGTATTCCAATGATTACTTGATTCAAAATAGCATCAGATTTTCACCTTTTTCTCACAAGTAATAAGACACAATTTCACAACAATGAATACCAATTTCATTTATAACTTCCAAAAACCCTCCTCAAGTGACTTTTAACCTCAGAAGCTATCAAATTGCAACCCACCCGCTCTGGTACATTAGAAGGCAACCAGGGCCCCGATTCGTATTTGGCAGAATCTTGCAAGTGGGGATAGCTTTGACGTTGCTTACATCTCGTAAAATTAAAGGATGACGTTAAATTATTTGAGGCTTTGAAAAACTGCCAACACGCAGTCAACCATCTTGTCAAGTGCAACCCAGTCACTTTGGTCACTAAAAGAATCTTAGTCGTGATGTGGTCAAATTTCAAAAAAACATTAGATATTTATTATATTATTTAGTCCATAAAGAGGCATTTGTCTAGAGACAAAGAGCTAGAGCTATAGTTCATGAAATCAAATTATACGAATGTTAATACAATAGTAGCAGACAATGTAATTGATATCTGGCTAATAGTGTAATAGCGTTCTCTTCCAATCTATAACAATATATCATTTGTTAAGACAAACAACGCGTGTGGCTGCCAATTAATGTGATACTCGTACTATAATTTCTTGTTTTATTTTTAATATGTCTGGCTGTTTTCATAAGCAGTTGATACTTTCTACTTTGAAGATCTGATTTACTTCTTTCCATTTATGCGAAACATTGTATCCGCTTATCTAATAAATATTTGGGTTTCATATTTGTCATTTAATAAAGAGTTATTTTTGTCTAAGGATTATTTACGTTTCGTTACATCACAGAGATACAAAACATTCGAATCACTTCTTATTAAATTAAACATTTTAAGTAACGATTTCCAGTAATTTTAAAGGCTCACCGAAGGAAGCCAAAAATATCTCTGCCAGTACCAGTAGTGATATAGCGTAAAAAAGGGTGTAAAAAATTATAAGCTTGCAATCTCGTATAACCTGACCATGTTGTTCTGAATCTGTAAAGTAAATTAATAAAACAGAATTAAACTGTCCTGTAAAGTGTAAGTTTACAATCGTTGCATAAATGCAATTCTGTGTTTCGTTACGAGGTGAAATAACTAGTCCAATTACTGGGTATATGAGAGTTGATCAAAGCTTTCGTCTCATGCGATGAATGCCGAACAGTATTCTCGAAAATTAGTTACCCAGTTTACATAGTTATTAGTTGTCTTAACACTGCATTTGTCATGGGCAGGCGTATTATACAATAATTACCACCAGGTGAGCAAAGTGTTCGTCCCATTGACGCTTTGACATAAAACAAAACAATGCCTTCAGTACTTTTTATTTATTTAAAGAGTAACAAAGATCCATCCGCAATTATCGCATTTGTGATAAAAGTAGAATACTTGATATTATGCTAATTCCTCTCATGGCTTAAGATAATCTCTCCAAATATAATATGCACAATCTATCGTACAATTCTAACAGAGAAGGGAAGTTCAGGCAATGCTTTGTCAGGCAAACTGCTTCATTATTATTTAATACCCATAATTTAAACACCGTTTTTTAAATATTAATTTTCACAATGCAAAACAAAAAGATCTCGCTTCAAATAAACAGTAAGTTCAAAACTAAACAAGGCATTGATCCATTTAAGTGTTTCAATTGGATGATGGTACTATACGCTTAAACTTGATTTAAAAATGAGAATTTTTTTTATAAGCATTGATTTAGCAATACCAAATGTATTATTTAACATTCAATTTAACACATATTTTGTATTAAATTAAATGGTAAAAAATATGTAAATCAATTGATCAAAAATCTTAAATGTTCTTTCTACAAAGTCGAATAGATGCTGTAGATATTCGAATACGTAAAATATGTAGGTTATAATAAATTAAATATGTAGTTAATCTGTGGAATAAATATGTGACTCTGTTGTTTCTGAGTGATATAGTACAGTACTTACAACGTTAATAGTAATAAGTTAATGTAACGGCTAGGACCATCTTTAAATAAATCAGGGAATACACTTTTCAAAGATGAAAGACCATTTTTAAGAAATATTATTATTGTGTCTGAAGTAATTTTAAAACTCAAAACGCAAAGTCCCCATTATTTTATACAAATACGTTTTTATAGGAAACCTTTAATATTTTACAAGTATACCAAATGAAAGCCTCCGTGACCTCAACAAATCATAATGTAATCTTCTGTTCCACTTTCGCAAAATTTATTTAAGGAGCAATGTGAGCTTTATCATTCGACGTCTTTAATCTACATATAACGATTCATTCGATTGTATGAATTCGATGATGATTTCTAGTAATGAATCCCTGACATACAATACGGTACCATTAAGCCATAATAACAGTTGGGGTTGTGCCCACAGACCCGTCAATAATTCCAAAATAAGTTTTCGAGGACGGTCTCTGAACTATATTTGGAATTACATGTTAAAGAAGAAAGTATGCCTCAAATTCGCCTGTTAGTTTAAAATAAAAGTATTTTTTCAGCTTTGAGGTGATACGAAATAAACTTTGTTTTTTAATCGAATGACCGTCTGTTACATATCAAGGTATATTATCAGAATTTGCATTCGCCTACCATTACCTTGCCTTGCATTACGTATGAATATCCTAGAAATAACTTGTATTTTTTTATTGTGAAAAGATTTATTTATTAACTATTAATTTATTATTACTTGTATTTCAAATTGTAATAGTGCTGTTGTTATTCCGAATGAAACAAAATAATATAATGTTACTATTTATTTTTCACAAATAAAATAATTCCGCCTGGAGCGGTTAGAATGATTCATTTAGATGTAAATTTAGTTTTGTTTTTCTTAATCTTCTTGTATGAGTAAGAAATTTTCATGTCAATGCGTGTTTTGTTGAGAAGTAATTACAGAGCTCGATCTTTGACTTGTAAGAGCATAATGAAACGTTTGCGGTATTTTAAGTGTTCTTAGCTCATCGAAAATCCGCAAGTTTTGTAACACCCGTAGAAAATCGTAGAAATAAAAAAGAGAAACAGTGTTCAAACCGTCATCAATTTGTTCAACATAATTTGTAAAATCATTTTATTGAAATAGATTTCATAAAAATGGGCTTTAAATAAATATTGGTTCATTTAAAATTAATTTTAAAATGCATCTGCTTAATTTACGTCTCCTGTAAAATATTATATGTATGTATGTATATGTATGTATATGCATGTGTGTATATAGCTTGCTGTCGTAATATTCATTATGTGTGTATCAACGCTGTTTTAGTATAAGTATATGTATCTACAATAAATGTATCTAGTGTGTTTTCAACTTATTATTATTATATTTACATGCGCTGATTGAGTTTTGGGTGAGATATAAACCTTATTTGTCCATATACCCTTCGATAAACTTATAATATGTGTATTATGTAAAGTGCGTGTGCGTGTATGTGTAATAGTCTCTCTTTGAAGGTAGCCACGGAAGACCAGTGTCATGGTGTCTTCATCACCATGGCTATTGCTGAGTGGTTTACCTGTTCTGTGTCTTTAGATTTAAGGTTTTATGTTTAAGGTAATATTGTATACTGTCACAGTTCAAATATTTATTTCTTTCTTTGACTAACATTCACACAGCGCCATCTAGTCCTTTCTTAAGCGTGAAACTTGTATTATGGGTACTAAATAACGTTTAAACTCACCTACATATACTTTTTGTAAATAAAACAATATTATTATGCGTTAAAACAAAAAGATATATACATGCACATACATTTTTGTCACTTAAAGCTGAAGCTACATGAGATTTTGATGTTTGAAATAAAAAATTAACAAGCATTGAGAGGCTTGGTCAAGTAGGTAGAGTCCTATACGTTTATTATGCTGATTCATTTCATGTTAAATTTCATGGTAATATGGATTTTTAAAAAATATATTTGATTTTATGCATTATGTAAATATTTATTCATTTATATGGTTATACTTAATTTTGAATGTGATTCGAAATTAGGTATCATTGTTTTATATATTTTTGTAAAAATGTTCGTGTTGGCGAGAAATCACACGCTCACTTTTTTTCCAGAATCAAGGATGTATGACGAGCATATGAAATTCACTATTATCTATACTAATATTATAAAGCTGAAGAGTTTGTTTGTTTGTTTGAACGCGCTAATCTCAGGAACTACTGGACCGATTTGAAAAAATCTTTCAGTGTTAGATAGCTCATTTATCGAAGGCTATATTATATCTCACGCTACAAGCAATAGAAGCGGAGCAGCAATGAATAATGTTTCAAAATCCGGGGGGAAATTTTTTTACTTGGAGATTCCGCTGCGTACGCTGCGTAAACGGTTAAAGTTTCGCAAAAGTCATGTATTAGAAGTATTGTTACCCTTTTAAGGGTCTACAAAAAAGTCCGCGACAGCATATGTCTATCTTTTAAGGTTAGCTCACTATAACATATTTTTTTGGTTGAAAATTATTTCTAAAATAATGCATCATTTTGAAGCTTTCATAATATGATATCAATCCTTATCTAAATAAATACTTTATTTATCACAAGTATTTCATTTTAAACAAAATTGCCCTTTACATCATTTAAATGAATATCTTATGATATCGCAGTTTTAACTCACCTATATAAACGAAGTAACGGGTGAAAGAGAGCGTTAGGCCAAAGTAACTATTCCACGCGGACGAAGTCGCACGCAAAAGCTAGTTGTGTTATAGAAGGAAAAGAAAGATAGCCATTGAGAATTTCGTAACGGTCCAACACGCACTAAGCCAGTGTGGTTACGGTCGATTACGGTGGTACATTACAGTCGGAAACTTCTCAATGCGAATAATTTGCGGACGTGGAAATCTTAACGAGTAGAGAAGTCCCTGGTAATTATAATAGACTATCCACCTATATGTAGCGCTAGTTGCTGTATGTAACCTTTTGTCTGAGTGACAGCTTTATAACATGTTTCACCAAGGTATACTTGTTAAAGCTAATACAAAACTTTGCTCTCTTAATATTTAATCTAATTATTTACATTAAAAAGTACTGAATAAACGTAACTTATACTTTAATGAAGTATTGTTTTTTTTAGAATAAAAGTATATTACAGAATGTAGGGACATTATTGTTGTGCACAACACAGGTTGCGCAATAGGTGAAACGATAGTTCAATTTAATATCAGATTCAGAATTTTCCACCAGAAACAGCAATAAAATTCATTAAGATAACCCACGTGAAAACAAAACTTTAAAGCACAATATGATCCAAGTCTGCGACGACAAGATAAAACATTTTAAAGCTCCACCTGGAATAACTGACAAATATTCTGTATCCGTTAAACTCGAAAGCTTGTAAAATAAGACATAAGCTTGACCGACAATTACTTTTATATTTTCATCGGAGCTATTATTTATTTCAATCAATTTTTTTTTGTTGGGAGTGCTGTCACGTTTTTTTATAGTAAACATTAGTATTAGTTGATCATATGGGACGACGATATACAAATGGACGGAATTTCTTATTTGGAATCTTGTGGGGTTTTTGGATATACCTATTGCTAACGTTATAAATTTATTAAGAGAAAAGGTTGCGTTTTTTTCCATTCTGGATTCGTAAATATTATGTAACGATTACAAACTCTAGAACTACAAGAGTATCCGAGCCTTAAATTGTATTAATAAACTACAATAGATAGTAAAACGAAATTTTCATTACGCTAAAATTCAATGATCAATCATCGCAACCCCTTTATATTTTTTGTGAAATAATGTCTAAATAAAATTGGTATCAATCTATAACTACAACTGTAGCCGCTCTTTGATAAGTAGTATGAAGTTTTGTTGATATAAGACTAATGGTTTGAACACATATTTACCAACTTCTCCATTAATAACTGAAGCTAGAGTTTCGGGGATTACAAGCTGTTATGTTAATGTGTTTAGATATTAGCAGAGTCTATCTATGTCGTAACTAATTTAATAGTGTCTTTCAATATCTGGAAAACTTTAGTTTAACCTTCGACATTATAAAGGATGGGTAAGCCCCGCAAAGCTGTCGGCGATTCGATAAATCGCTCGACGTCTGTGGGGCTAAAGTTTTGGGAACCTGCATACGAAACAAAAAGTATCAAGCTTTCATAAATGCTTTGTTCTTTTGCTGTTTGTATTTCAAAAATATATTGAGTTAATTACTGCCCCAGTTTTTGAACCAAAAATTATCCCGTTGTATTGTAGACTAATTGGTTAATATGCTACAAAACAGATTCTATTAAACCTATGAACCTATTGAAATTTTTTATCAGAGCTATTTTCTAATATTAATAAAAACAATAATGTTTACGAAGTTTCATATTATGCGCTAGAACGAGCGAATAAAGATTTCGGCTATCCACATTTCCTACAAGTGAGGTTGGTTAAGCCATTCAAAATGTATGCTGGGCCCACTGCTTATATTTTTTCGGATTAAATAAATAACGTAAAACAGAATTATAATTCTGAAAAATATATTTATCTAATGGAGTGCGGAATAATTGGACCGCGCCTGTTTGAGTCCCGTTAATTAAAGAACTGGTACCAAAACTACTCTTCCTCAATTGAGTTTCGACAATTACCGTTGATTACAATACGAGCATAGTGAAGACTTTTTACTAAATTTGGTGTTTAAGATATATCTATTTTGAAATTAAGGATTACAAGAAAATGCCTGTAAACAATTTCACATATTTTTCTTTCTATAAATGACTGAATTATTACGTCCCAATGTGTTTGGGACATATTTCTAACATAGTTCTAAGACAGATTCAAATTTGCAATGAACCTAATGATGAATTCTTTTTGTTTTTCTTGTTAATACCAGACCATTTAACCTGCAATGTTTCAACAGTATGCGAAAAATCACATAAAGTGGATTTCACTATACGATCTCCTCGTACTTCCTAATCGGTACTTATAAATCACATCAGAGGCCGTAAGGCGGTTTAGTAGCTTCTGATACCAGGTTTAGTCTGATTGTTCATTAAATTGACTGCCCAGTCGATAAGGCGGATAAAATTTAAAACTTTTTGTCGCCAATCAACTCCTTTTTAACCATATTTTGGACCTAAACTTGATCATTTGGAAGTCACTGGTATACATATTTTATATTAAGTGTGCTGTTTCATAGTTACCTGTATGGGCGCCGACAGCGCATTCGCGTTGAAGACACCTTCTCTGCGTGGTGTTATACTTCTGCCGGCGTTCCGCAGGGTGGCGTCCTGTCACCTCTTCTGTTTTCTATTTTTTTAATTTACTCTTCCGCTCACTTCTTCCTATCATTTGTATACAGACGATCTCCAAATTTATACACAAGCTCCGCTTTCTGATCTCTCTGTCGCTATTGAGGCTACCAACAGAGACCTCACCAGTATTGCTGAGTGGAGTCGTTCCTTCGGCTTGATGGTTAATCCAGCGAAAACTCAGACCATCATCATAGGTAGCCATTGGTACATTGCTCGGATTAAGCATGATTTGTTACCCCAGATAATCTTTGATAATCTTTGATGGAACTCCTATTCCCTACAGCCGTAAAGTTAAAAACCTGGGCGTAATGTTTGATGACTCTCTTTTGTGGAATCACCAGGTTTCAGAGGTAAGCAGGAAGGTGTTTGCCGCGTACGGGTCTCTTAAGCGTCTCAAAAATCTATTGCCGACCAAAACCAAAATCAGTTTGGCACATTCGCTTCTCCTTCCTATACTGGATTATGCAGACGTTTGTTATCCTGATTTATCAGTTCAACTATTAAACAAGCTCGAACGTCTGCAGAATCTCTGTATTAGATTTATATTAGGCCTGCGGAAGTATGACCACGTCTCTTCTTATAGGTCCCAACTTCAATGGCTGCCTATTGCCCATAGAAGGGACTGCCACATTCTATCCCTCCTTTACTTTATTCTTTCCCACCCTTACACCCCTCCGTATCTTAAAGATCGCTTTATTTTTCATTCTGCAACCTTGGTCCGCAATTTGCGTGCCAGTTCTAAATTAACGCTTGACCTGCCGTCTCACAAGACTGACTTCTATGCGAGGTCTTTCACAGTTCGAGCAAACAAGCTGTGGAATTCCTTGCCTGAGGACATTCGTCGTGCACCGTCTCTTGAGACTTTTAAGAGCCGTATTAAAAAACATTACTTGGAACAAAAAATCTCTTTGTGATCTTTACTTTCTTTCACTTTTATTCCTGTGCTGTAGGTACTGTATCTGTCATTCCTTTCATATAATTCTGATTGTAGTTTGTTTTATCCTATCTTCCATTAGTTAGTTTATGTATTAGTTTATTATATACTATCTATTAGTTATTCTTTATTTATGTAGTAGTGTGTACTTAGTATATGTACTATTTTGTTCTTATTTTGTAGTTATTTAGAATAACGATTTTACTTGTTTTGCACTAGCCCGCTGACCGTTACGCATTATTCTTTCATCCAAAGGTTGCCTGGAAGAAATTGCTACCTAAGCAATAAGGCCGCCCATGTTGTACTTGTTTTTTTTTCTGTTATCTGTTGTTGTATGTTTTTTTTTACGTGTAATAAAGTATTTTTTATCTTTATCTTATCTGTTTGCTTTCATTTCTAAAAATATATCCTAAAATACATAAAAATGTCTGCAAATTCTTAAATTAGGGAAACTAACAAAACTGTGTTTTAAAGTAGTTTCTTATAATGTAGATTGGTCCTCATTTACCTCGTTGAGATGAAAATTCTTAACACACAATATTTTTTGTAAACATAGAAGGGAATATTTTCAAACTCACTGGATACAAATCTGATATGTATTGCAGAACAAGATATTGACGTTTCTTCTTTTTAAAAAAATTCGTTAGTCACCTTTACCTAATTGTCGGGCATCATTAATCGTTCTAACAAATGTACAGCTGTTTACCAAATCACTTTGTATCTATAATTTATTATGTTTATTCATTTTCAGTGTTGCCGAACTATCAATGGGAATTGGACTATCGTTAATTGAACTCGAAACTTCATTTATATCGATAGGCCTATCGATAGCTTAGTTTAGCGCAATAGTATTGATAAACTACAATACTTACAGTAGTGTCAGAGCTCAATCTAGAAATGACTATCGACAGTATTAGTTTTGTAAATTACACCAACTATCGATAGTGCAAAACTATCGATAGTTAACTACTTTGTAGTTTCGAACTTTGAGCTCGTACTTTGACTTTCGAACTTCGTACATCTAAAAGTGTCGGTGGCTCAATGGTGTGGACTGTCGCCTTCCTACCAGGAGGGCTGACGTTCAAATCCCGAAACGTACCAGAGTATTTTCGAATTTTCGAAAATATATGTACGTTATCCGACGCTCTTACGGTTAAGGAAAACATCGTGAGGAAACCTTCATGCACGCCTGCGAAGAGATTTGAATATTGTGTGTAAAGTTGGACGACTCCGCACTGGGCCCGCGTGGACGACTAAGGCCTAATCACCCTATACTGACTATATTACTACTAATTATATATGACATCTAAAAAACGCAATCATCATTAAAAATACTAAATAAAATAAACATTTGCTAGCTTTTAAAAAAAAAACATCACTTTGTAATAGAGACTACTAATGTGGAGAACAAAATGTTTTATTGATCGGGGTTTTCCCGGTTGACATAACTACTACAGTCTGCAGACAATGATCTGAATGAATTCGACTAATAGATTTTTATGTGTAAAAGATTAAGTTCTGATAGATGTCACTAGTTTTTAATGAGTAGCATGGTCATATTACAAAATCTCGTACATAATAGTACGTGGTTGATAGTATCCTCGTACCTCGTACGGAAGACCACAAATCTCGTATTTGTACAAGGAACCTCGTACGTTTGGCAACCCTGTGCCCAACTATCGATAGCCGACTATCGAGCGATAACACTGCTCATTTAATCATAAATCAAAACTACACGTACAGTTCAAGTCTTATTTGTAAGTACATAGTTGTTTTATTTGAGAATTATAATGGGTTTAGCATTCAGTTTTTGGGTGCGAGATAGCTCCTTTTGATTGCATTAACCAAAAACGAATTGTTCTGACAACTACTGCAGTACTTTTGTCAACAGATGACTTCAGAAAAACTTCACGTGAAAATAGACTAGCGCAAAGGGCTCATGTGCCATTGCCGTGTTGATTAAAACACAGTTTTCAGTATCCCTAGTAACTCTTCAAGCAGCTGCAGTATTGGGTGGCTTAGGAACAAAACATTTAGTTGAGAAATGGTAGCCGCGCTCACTCATTCACCTTACTTTTTCTTTGGTACTTACTGTTACTTCCGACTCAGCTACTTACTAATAGCTCGAATGGTTTTATCACACAGACATTTTGATGTTTTAATAAATGGTTTTGTATTCATGAGTGTCGACAATTTGATTATTTATCGAGGAGCGACACTTCATTAAACATAGTTCGTATGCTTTTGTTTTACTGAGACATTAATTATCTGTAATTTGACGACCCATTTGGTGTAATGGTTGAGACGTTGGCTATTATACCGAGGGTTCCGGGTTCGATCCCCGGGCAGTACAAACATTTGTGTGCATGAACACGACTGTTTGTATTGGTCAGGGTGTTTTCTATTTATAATATGTATGTTTTAAAAGAAAAATATATAGTATAAATGTTTGTCCGTTGTTTAGTGCCCATATTACAGGCTCAATGCTTAGTTTGGGACAAGATGGCGCTGTGTGTATTTTAAAGGATATTTTTATTTATTAAATTGTTTTGTCTATTTGTTAAGAGTAGGACTTGGTGACTCTTCTAGCAAAATCCTTTTACTATGCAAGTAATATTGGCAGGTGTGCTTTTGAATTGAAAAATTATATTGTATTAATATTTAAAAAATAAGTACTGACCTGCTTCGTTGAATTTTCATTGTGCTTTGAGTAATGCCTAAATAAGAAGCAGTTTCAAAACAATTTTTTTCCCATTAATTCAACAAGCGATGATTTACAATTAAAGGCATTAGGACAGGATTAGGTTGGGGCTTGTCGCCGTACATGGCTTGCATTTTAACATTAACATTGGGTAACGGATACAAAATTTGGCTCTAAGTCTCTATTGTATTCTTATTGTTCAGCTTAGTGTTTTACCAAAGAAAAAGTCAACAAAATAATGTCAGGTTGTGCTATTAGAGAGATTCGTATATTTTAAACCAATAAAAAATTGCACAAATACCATAGAACTAACGAGAATAATGTACGGTCCCTTCAAATAACCGTCTTATTTAAACATTAATATAAACGAATTCATACGTTTATAGAATAAGCTTCTTGTATTTGTCTTATATTTTGACGATCCATTAGATGTAATGGTTGAGATGTCGGCTGCTACACCACCCTTGGTGAAAAAGTTTCTTGTCGCAGTGAGTAAGTGAAAAAATCATACAATATTAGACCGATGAAATTTAATATAAATGTTATTTTTCCAGTTTCCAAGATTCGAGTAAAAATAGGTCAAGTTAAAGTTAGCCGACAGCATCACGTCAAGGTCACCAATTTGCTAGTTTTGTCGAAGGGGATCAAAAATACAATGTTCTCTCTTAATAATTATTATTGTTTATGATTTATTAAACTATGTGCACTCTTGTACGAGTACTTATACTACGATGTGCGGGCCTCAATATAACATTATTTAACTACGTATATTCAACTACCTACGTGGAATAACTGTCTCATCAAATACAGATTCTCCGTAGGTATGTACTATGTGACGGTTTATTGTCTAAGAAGGTATTCATCTCAATGTATTTAATAAATTAATTAAAAAATCCTTCTCTGTTTTGTCTGAAGATTATAATTATACCGTTGACCTCTTACACATGGCCCCGGTAGGTACAGATAAGTCGATGATTTGACAATAACTTACAAATAAGTTTTTCAGCAAATAAATAATATTCGCAGGTAGTCCGAAATAATCTGTAGACTGCCTCAATTCACAGGGGATAATGATACTGTTGTTCCGGAACACGTATCAGTGGGTCTAAGCTTGGATCAACGAAATAGGTTAATAGTATCTGGTATGTTTATACCCGAAATCACTTCCCGAGCGCTTGGGCTACCTTTTCCTTATTTATAAACACTTATTTTTTGTCCTGTTATAGGTCAATATTTCAAAAATGATTTTTCTAACAGTTTTTACGTTTGTCTAATTTGGTAATAGAAAACTGTGTCTTGTGTGTAACTATTATTATGACAATTTCATGGTGGTTGTGTAGTTTCTGAGAAAAATAATTAACTCCTGTTATGAGAGCCTTAAAGAATAATTTATTGCTGCATTAAATAAATACAAATAAATCAATATCCACTGACATTCACACAGCGCCATCTAGGCCCAAACTAAGCATTAGCCTGTAATATGGACACTAAACAATGGATAAACATACTTATATTTTTTCTGATACTTCATACGTAAAAATACATAGAAACATCCAGGCCAATACAAACAGACATGACATGCACTAAAATGTTTGTACTGCCGGGGATCGAACCCAGAATCATTGGTATAGTAGGCGACATCTAAACCATTGCACCAAATGGGTCATCAATATTTTTACATTATTAGACCCTTTACCCACTGTATACAGTCATTAGGTTTTTTTAACACCACATCAGATATAATGTATAACTAACTACCAGAAGAGTGAAATAATTATTTCTCTATAGCTAGCTAAAGCTAGAGAGTAAATAATTATGCTTCTCTATATGTACTCTCTTGTATAATATAAATAAAGAACAAAAACTAATATTTACCGTACTGAAAAACAAATGATAATTTAAAAAATAAACAAAAAAACGTGACTGCTAAAAATGTAAACTGAAAATTAGAAAACAAGCTCACCATATAGTGCAAACAAATACTTTTCATGATATTTCAGGTGGGATACAAATAAATGACAACAAAATTTATTTCAATTTTTACACTACATATTATGTTATATCACTATATAGTCGAGTCTCGAAAAGGTTTTTAGGATTAATACGCAGAAAAGCATATTCTGACGAGGTGTTGTTCTTTCCAGCACGACCATTAACGGCTTTTCTTCTCTTATAAACGGTGATAAAATGAGTAAATTGTGTGCTATTTCTTACTACTGTTTTCACATTTCTACCTTCCAGGTTGAGGAGAAATGATGATCGTGCTAGAAAGTATATATATTCAATAGTATAATAACATTTTACTAGTCAATAAAATAAATAAATATAGACAAAGCTTTAACTAGTATTTCCAAATAAAATGGCCTCCTAACTAATCTACCTAAGAGTAAATCAAACTATGTAACTAAAATCGTGTTATTTCGAAGACAAAATCTTGCCCGTTTATAGGAATAAGAAAAACCTCCATGGTCGTTCTGGGAATCACAATACCTGGCGAGACCTTAACCTACAGACATACATAATATTACCAAAAAAATAAACCTGTAGTAATAATTCAAAATTGTGGCGCTTGAGATTAAAAGAGGTGACTGCTTGTTGTTCTTTAAACCCATTAGTACATTTTACACCTCACTATTTGCTTAAAGCTTTGTCCCAGCCATCTTTCATCAACTAGAGGACAATTCTATCCCAATCAGCCGACACACATAAAAATATTAAAACATGAATAATAATTCATCTTAAAACTTTCTCACACAGGTGGTTCGGATGTTCGTGCTTGTGGTGATGGTATTCGCGCTTTGCTGGCTGCCTTACCATGCATACTTTGTGCTGGTCTACCACCACCAGTCGCTAGCATCGGCACCCTTCGCCCAGCACATATATCTTGGCTTCTATTGGCTAGCAAATGGCCAATTCAATGTTCATTGTCATATATACTGGATGAGTAATAAGTAAGTATTTTTGTTTTTTATTATATACTATTCGATTTCATGGCAACCCACTGGTCCTCCAGTATTTTTAAATAATACCCCACAGGTGAAACAAATATACCAGCAGATATTTTCCATATGACATTTTTATCTGCTGTTCAATGATTTGCTCGTCATAATTGGTGTTGATCACATTGATGATGATATTAGATAATTTGAAAGATAAAATGAGTCGATGACTAACTTTTACTTCTAACGCTACATTGACGCGGTATAAAAGCAAATCATGAACATGTTCGCTATTGTTGCAAAAGTTTTCAATTATTTTGAGATGAAGTTGAATGACGTTTACAAACTTTAACTGTATATGTGTGATGATATTTCTATCCTAGAATCCTAATACATGTACATGAATCCTAATACATGTCAGTTATTGCAAAGGTGTAACCCCTTTGCAATATACTGACATGTATTAGGATTTAGCTAGGCAGACTATGTATTCTACAGACAGACATGAACCACCACCGTCCATTCCCGGTTTCAGGGAGTTTGTACCCTTACTGAATCAATCATTAAGTACAAATTCGAGTACAGAAGCATATCTAGGGGCGATAAGACGTAAGCACCACGTACTCTATACAGATTAATAGTGTTAAGGACTAGTGTAGCTGGGTTTATAATTGTAGTTTAGCGTGCCTTCCGAAGCGCAAAGCTTTCACCTTTACAAATTGCCACAATAACATGTGGCTTTCCTAATTTGAGCTTTCATTAAAAAATAATATATAAATCTGTTCACAACGTTACTTATAGTGTACAAAGTAAAAAATACGGACAGAAATTTTGTAATTTTTTCCTCAGAACGGAGAGTTCAGGAGAGGGGTTTGGGCATTACACCTACATAAAGTAGGTTTTATCAAAGTTGGTTGATGTAATACAAAAATATGAGTAAAAAAGATTATTCTTAAAGGTCAGGGCTATTTTATAAAATGATTGAGTTCAGTGGACTGTTTCTATTGAACTAAGTTACAAAGGCCATCAGGTTCCAGAGATACTAGCGATGCGCAAGACGATTTGTGTAATCCGTACCTCGGGGAAAAGCAACTTGTTGCCCTAGTTTGTTGCCCGTTAATTACTATGTGGGGGTTTTAGTTGTCGATGAATTGGAATCTTCCAGACAAGTGTTGCCTGCAACGTACAAGTTTCAAGTATTAGGTATAGAGGAGAAATCAATTGAATCCCTAAGATAGAGTCTAATTAGCTTTTTAATAAAATTATGAATTATATATAAGAATACCTTAAATCAGTTTTCTCTCCCATCGCCATCATTTGGAATAGCTTTATCCATCATATTTAAGTGCATGGAATTAACCTTTGAATAGCTTGGCGATGTGCTCATTCAAAATTTGCCTGAATTTAATGATTTGATTAAATACAATCTTACCTAATGAAAGTCATAATCGTACCAATTGTTGTTTCATTTAATAATGATATCGTTTGTAAACTTCACACGCAATTTCATGCATGGTGGAGACTAATCTAGTTACTTATTAAAATACGTGTAATTCTGTGCATGTTCACATCACTTCATACACGCTTTTAAGTTTTATGGTTATATTTCTATTAAGCTAAGTACATTCTGTTTTTACTCGTAGAATTTAACATGCTTTGCTGCTTAAAAAAATACACTTATTGATTTATGAATTTACTAATTTCATATTAACATTACCTATATATAAAGATACTTCGAATTCACTATGAAATTGAGTATGAATTAAATATTGCTATACTTTTCACTTGCTACATTTAGTCATAAAAGCTGTATACCAAAAAACAATTATTTTATGTTTTGAATGGAGTGAAAGTGTTCCAATACAATAAATAATTTTTATTCTTCCTATATGTAGTTTATTTTCAATATCTGAAACTGACTGAGATGAAATTTGAAGCGATGTTTGTAAATTTAATTAAAACTCAGCAAACATCACAAATCCGCAAAGAATAGAAACGAAAATTTTGATTTCCAATTCGTCACTCAAATATTGCAGTTATTTGAGCTTTAAAGTAACATAAGCTTATTGAATATACAGCGGGAAGCGCATACTGGGCGCAGCATTCGAAGTTTTGCAACAAACTATATTTTATTTTGAGTCTAGACCCATTTGTCTAGACTAGCAGACATACAGTATAGGTACCGACATATTAATGCCTCGTACGAAGCGCAACCCTTATTTCAACAGACGTCAGTGATTAAATCACCATGTATCATTGACCACTGTTTTTGTGATATCAAATCAATATACTCGTAGATAGGTATCTATATTATCTAATGTAACGATTCTTTGACTTCAAAAAACCTTTAATTAACTGATTAAATCTTAGGATTACAATATGAGTATTTCTCGCCCGCAATCCTAATATCAAGAGATATTTAATTATTGACGTGACACCACTCTTCAATTAATTAGTGATGGGTAGCATTGGTCGTTACTTTTCCGTCTAACACTAACAATGGTTTTGATGTTTCGTTCATTAGACGCTTCACACGAAAAGTGTAATAGGTCGATGAACTGTATTCTAATAAGACTTTGTTAGCATATGACATTTGATTTTAAATGGTCAGCAAAGCTATATTGCTGACTCGTAATTAAATAACACAAGTTCGTATAGGATATGATCTGCCAGAAAGCAAGCTGGTTTGAATAACTTATATTTACGTATCCTTTATCTGTTTTCTGAATATTGTCATATCATGCATAGGAAACACCTAGTCTTTTATGAAAAGAAAAGTTACCTACGTTTAAAATAAATACAAAATTTAAAAATGTTCACAATGCCGGGGATATTGAAACTGAAATCTTGTAAAGATACCTAATGTTATATTTTACTTTAATTTTAAACTTTTTTTAACTTTGTCAAATATTCAACAAATTGAAACTTTGGATTAAATTAGAGGATGAAAATGAAACGATTTGCTAATCAGCTTAGTTGAAAAGTCGAGCAGTGCATTTCCAATGAAATTGCATTAGCTTTCAGATTGGCATTCAAATAATAATTGACATTTTGCATTTGGATATCGAATTACACTCAATACTGCTGACAAATTCAATTTCAACCAATATTCGAATAATGGCACCATTTTGTCCTTTTATTGAAAAATATTATTGTATTTTGATCAGAAATCAAGTTGTTAATATTATTTATATTAACAACTTGATTTCTGCAATCAATCATAGTTTTCAGACGGAATTCATATATAATAATTTTATGTTAATTAAATTAGTGTTTTGCTGCCCATATTGAAGCATAGCTTTTAATTTCCAAAAATATCTAGTATTTTCATGGCGACAGTTTTATTTCCTGTAAGATACCATGTATGTACTTTTGGTCCAAGTGTACTTTTGCATATCTCACTATATTTCAGGCAATGAAGAAACCTGCATGATTTCATCTTTTGAGAGTACAAGTTTAAATAACTTATTGTAAACATTTTATGGATCATGCTCACATTCCCATTGGTTGTGACTAACAAAACAAATCATTATATCACCCTGCCTGAAGCGTCTCCCCTCTATTAGACACCCATGAATACACTTGTTACGTATTTGACCTTATTTAAATAAGTTAAGAGATCAGAGTTACTGTTCTAGATACTGCTTAACTTAACTTCTGCGACTAATCATAACTTACTTAAAGACAAACGTTTATATTATTTTTATGATGGTCAAAGAATACGTAGTCTTTTAAGTATCAAAAAAATTACAAGGTCTCCGTTGTCTTCATAGTTTTAACTAAAATAATATCTTAATACAATTTTTATTCAATTCGATAAAGTCAAATTTAAATGGCTTAGGTGACAACTCATCCGCAAAGTATTCACATTTTTGTTCTTAAAGTACAATGTGTTTATTTGTCTAACTCATGCAATATGTTTTGTAGGTTTATAAAATGACATAGGTACTTAATATTCTGAAACAGTACTTATACTTTACTTTACTCGCTGAAAGTTAACGACTGTAGCTTAACAAGTGAAGAAATTATTACTATATAATGCGGATCGTTAGCTGTCTGTACGAAAGGGCAATGATTCTATTATTTATTCTAAAACTCCAACGTCATATGCATTAAAAAATATATTAATTTACTAACGACTTTTACTGGGTGAAATCTATAGAAACAATTACTTGCTAAAACTATTTTTTTCAACCAGCCTTAAACGCCCACTGGGGACATGCCTTACGCAAAGTACGTAGCTATGGAGTTTTAACAAGGACGTATTGTAAAAAAGAATGTTATTTGAGTATTTACGCATTCTAACCTTTCAAGTCTACGATTTGGCTTTGTAGGTAATAGAAATATAAAAGCAAAAGCCACTAAAAAGTTTGTTATTATGAATGCCCCAAGTGGTTTATAATAACGCGGACTGTATTTCTTAAATTTAATTTTCCATGACTTGGGATTTCGTTGTTGTTAAACCTGAATTGAAACTTGGACATTTGTCATGAGGTTTCCTCATAAAAATCGGGCGTCGGTGGCTCATCGGTGTGGACTGTTGCCTTCCAATCTGGAAGGTGAAGGTTCAAGTCCAGCTATGTACGTTCGTAATATCAAAGTTATATGTACGTAGACAACTGGTTCAATTGAAACCCGAATCAGAAAAAATGCACAATTACATTTATAAACCGTGAAAAGAAACCTCACGTTTTAGTCTTATCTGCACAAAACGTCCCCTGGAGTGGCACTTGCTTACAAAAGAAACAGTTTTCCAGAACAAACAAATCTGTGTTGGTATAAACCAATCTCAATCAATCAATTCGGTGAAGGGTTAACCTGCGTAAAGAAACAGATAAATTTCCTCAATCCTTATTAAATTACATTAAACCTGTAGGGCTCTGACGAGATAGACGACACTTATGAGTTTAAAACTTGTATATATGAGTGTACAGAATGATGGTAAAACCAAATATTTAGGCCCGTATTCTAGACCGAGAACGCTCTATACGATAAATAGCATCATCTCTTTCGAAATTAATTTAAGTAAAGATCAACGTTGAGTTTCATTCTTGAATATGGGCCGAAATATAGGTATTCTCAGATATATAATTGCTTGATTAAGTGAATCCCTTCAAAAGTCTTACGATTTTTTGAATTCCTTTTTATCTTCAGTCTTTATTGTGGTATAATTAATCATTGATGAAACATTTTTGAAATGATACCTAAATTTCGGAGACATCAGACTAAAGGCCGAACATCCGCTCACCCTTAAAGCATCCTTTAGTTCATAAAGTTAATTGATCGTTATGCTTTATGACCGATTATTTGGTTTCCGTCAAGGCTAGCAGTAAAAAAAGGCTATTATCATTTTTTGCCATAAAATTTACTGAAATCTGCCTCAATGAATTTTTATGGATGAGAATCATTGACCCGAAATTCGCCGTCCCGTACACAATAGAGTTATTGCATTTATATACACTGTATACTTAAAATAACGGTAACATATAATTTTATAGAGCGTCGGTGGCTCAATTGTGTGGACTGTCGCCTTCCTACCGGGAGGACTGAGGTTCAAATCCAGACACGTACCAATGTGTTTTCGAATTTTCGAAAATATATGTACGTTCCGACGCTCTTACGGTGAAGGAAAACCTCGTGAGGAAACCTTCATGCACGCCTGCGAAGAGACTCGAAGGTTGTGTGTGAACCCGCCAACCTGCACTGGGCCCGCGTGGTCGACTAAGGCCTAATCACCCTATACGGGTAGGCTCGTGCCATTCGGTGGGACGTTTAATGAGCTGATGATGATGAATTGCTGGAATACTTGTACCATTACTGAAAAATATTTATTAATAAACTTGATTGCCTCCGTAATAAGTTCCATATCAATTCGATTGTTACCATTTTGTCAACAGATTCCGGATCTACTTTCGCATAGCATTGTGTTATTGCATCTCTTCGAAATCGGCGACGCCTAACGATTTGAAGAAATTGGACATGAATAAATCATTCTCTGGTAAGCTTTTCCACGTATGCATTTTTTCGTTTTTCTTTGATTCTTCGTGCCAATTTATCATTAACTCGTAATGTTGTACGACTAGATGCGATTGCATACGAATTGAATACAATTGGAGTCAGCCCATAAGATAGGTTATCGCGTTTGTATTTTTGGAATGTAGATGGAATTTATATTAAGACTTTAAATGAATATAATGCTTATGTGTTATGTTCTATGTTATTGGCGTTGGTTTCCGCACTTAGTCCGTGCGGTGGACCATTGTGCGTGAGCCATGGCGGCCTTCTGGTCACTCCAGCCAGCCTACCTCCCTCCAAAAACAGATTAGTTTTCCCGGTCTCCTCAGGGCGTCCGCGATTGTTACCGGTGAGCCGATAGTTTCCCTGCGGATCTGAGCTACGCCAGTGCACCTAAGAAGCACATGCGCCACCGTTTCCTCCTCCTCCATGCACGCTCTGCATAGAGGACTGTCCGTGATACCTAGCGTGTAGAAGTGTTTGTTAAGTGCGCAGTGTCCAGTGATGGTCCCCGTCACCAGTCTAAGGCTATTCCTGTCCATGCGTAGAAGACGCCTGGACAGTTTCCTGTCCAGGGAAGGCATGGCCTCCCTGGACTGCCTGCACCCTGGTGTCGAGGTCCACCATTCCGCTGCTAAAGTCTGTGTGTAATCTCTTATCCAGCTCTTGAGCTGGCTAAAAGGGATTGGTATAGTTGGCTCCGGTCCGATGGCTTTGGCTTTTGAGCCTCCTCTCGCCAGCTCGTCCGCTGCATCGTTTCCACGTGACCCACTGTGTCCCTTGATCCACTGTAGTGTCACTGTGTTTCTGTTACGCACACGAGACGCGTTCTAACGCGTTATGGCATTCTAGCATTAATTTGGATGTGAAGGTGTTTTTCTTTAGTGATTGGAGTACAGAGGCGCTGTCAGAAAGTATTCGTATGCGCGTGTCCGTGACTCCTCTGGTCTCTACGGCTTGCGTTGCTTGTATTATACCGACACACTCCGCTTGATAGACATTGTTATGCATACCAAGGGTGCTAGATATTCTTATATTAAGTTCGTCGGAGAACACTCCAACACCTGTGCCGTGGTTTGTTTTTGATCCATCCGTGTAGATTCTCAGCTCGTTTATGCCCGAGTAGTCGTGCCATTCAGGTAGAAGTTCTATGTTGTAGTGCTTCTGAAAGCAGTGTATTTTCGAGGTTCTGTCGCACGGTGCCGCCAACATTGGTTGTACTTTGATGGCATCCTCCCTTATGCGAGTGTGTTTAATTCTGGCATCCATTCTTAGGGTACCTGATATCTCCAGTCTAAGTATTGCAAGTGCAGCTTCTTCCCTTACTACTAGGTGCAGGGGTGGTAACCCCAGCATCGCCTGTAGAGCAGCAGTGGGTGCTGTCTTCATACTACTGGTAATCGCTACACAAGCGAATCTTTGTAGTTTTTCTAGTTCTTTTTGGGCGGTATTCAAGTTTGTCCTGGGCCACCAGACTATGGAGCCATAGGTGACGACCGGACGGATAACTGTGGCATAGAGCCAGTGAGTGATTTTAGGACTTATGCCCCAATTCCTACCCAGTAGTCTCTTACATTGCCATAGCGCTATGGTAGCCTTTGTCGTGATGTTCTCTGTGTGTTTAGCCCAGTTCAGTTGTTTGTCTAGGTAAATACCTAGGTATTTGGCTTCAGTTGATAGTTTCAGGGTTGACCCAAAAAATTGCGGTAATTGCATGGGTGTAGGTTTTCTTTTCTTTGTGAAGAGCACGAGCTCCGTTTTATTCGGGTTTACGGTTAATTTGCATTCTTTGCACCAATCTTCTACTATTTTAGTGCTTGACGCATAAGATTGCAGAGTGTTTTCATGAGTGAATGCTTATTCCCCGTCATAAACTAGTTGCAATATATGTTTGAATACTTATTAACTAATACAAAGTATTACTCATTTATTTTTAAATAATCAACATTAACATTTTCTCATATTGGTAACGTAAGTTCCGAAAATAGCCAAAATTATGATCGGTTAGAAAATATGCTAATATTGTTCTAGGAAAATATTTAATAAAATAGTACTGAAGAATTCGGGGTTTCCTTTTTATAGCTTTGTTTTTTATGAGGAAATGCCGTCGAATATATTTGGGGTTCTAGAAAACCCTTGTAAATGACTTTTTTAATATTCACAATGTTACTCCATTAATCTTGTTAAGCACAAACTTTGGGAAACCAAGTTTCTGACGAGAAAGACTTTTCTCTACGAACATTGTATTTTAATAACGACCACAAAGCCTATGTAGTCATCGTTATTAATTAATTTATTACTTTAACATGCACTTAAACCACAATCTAAAAGTATCTACACAATTAAAACAGCGCTATTTGTAATCTGTAACGGTTTGAACTAAAACCATCACCGACCAGGCTAGAGTAAATGTTTAGTTGCATTCCGATTTGGCAATAAATAATAATAATTAATTATCAATATTTACATAGCTGATTCAAAAAATTCAAAATTCAAAATTTATTTATTGCTTAAGTCTCCTTTTAAGCAAGCAATGCCTGTACAGGAGACTCCGCTTCTTCGTACATTTACTTTTTACTAAGTGCCTTCTTGATTTGCAAAAAAAAAAAAAAGTTCACAATTTCCAAATATTACACAATTTCCAAGAATTTATTACAATGAAGGATAACAACAATACTACAACCAATATTAATCGTATAAATATTATTCACCTTTGCATTTGTATGTGTACTTGAGTGTGTAGGTGTGTAAGAGTGTAATATATAAAGTCCACAACCTAACCCTAGGTGTAATAGTCGCATCTAAACGAATACAAATGCATGAGAGTGGTAGTATCAAATTTGACATTCACAATAAGTATATGTTAGATATATTCAATACAGATAAATATCAGCAAACAATAAATATAAATATCACACAGCGTAGTCAGCGTTGTCAAGCCCACATTTGTGCGAGTAACCTATAGAATAGGTTCTAATCAACCGCTAAGCATACACATATAGTTTTTATTTGTAAATAAAATAACTACACACACAGAAAACCACACGTTTAACAGTAGTAAAACAAGTGACTGTACTGATTGAACCCAACGGTACGCTTGACATAAGGCACCTCAACCATATATTACAGCGGTCATAATAATCTTCCTAGTAGTAATTTCAATTACCTTGTGTTATCCATGAAAGCCTCCAACTCCTCGTAAATCTGTTCTCTTATTATCTAGTAATAATCGTTTTACACTCATGGAATGGTTTACTATATATTTGTAGCATTTTATTCACTTTATTATACAGGAATGCTGATCGTGATTCGAACTGTATTTTTGCAAATTTTGTTTGCTATTTGATAAAGCCTAAATATTTTTGTCCAGCAGCTAAGTAAGTGTTTTATATCCCCAATATTCATTAGACAGCCGCGGTAGGTTACAATCTGAAATACATCAATTATTCAAATCGTTGGAGTCTTCCATTCAGTATTTGACACTATGTCTGAAGCCATAAAGTTTTCTTTCGGCGATATAACAACTAATGAATTCTCACAAGACACTTGCCGACTGTATAAATCGCATTAGACAAACTAAATCCTTTGTAAAACAAGAGATTTTTAGGCAAAGCCGATAAAACCTTGTTTTTTAAATAACAAAATTAAAATAGATAGAATTATACTCAAGTAAAATGTTTTGTAGCCAAGTGTTAAGAGAAGTTTTGTTCATACTTTTATAGAGTTTAGAATCGTATTTAAGTTCTGTAGTTCATTTAGACAAGCCTTTGAAAAAGGAGGCATATTTAGGACTTTCTATGATGTTTCCAACTCGCACTGGGCCCGCGTGACGACTAAGGCCTAATCACCCTATACGGGTAGGCTCGTGCCCCTCGGTGGGGACGTTTAATGAGCTGATGATATGATGATTTTGTTATGAGGATTATTAGGTACGCGCTTATCATTATGTGAAATGCCAATAGTGACAGGATAATAATTATTCCATAATGATGCCATCAACGCCCATACTAAATGAACAAATACTCTCAAGTTTAATCAGGATAATAGTATTAACTGCTTATACTACCAATTACTGACATATAATTATATAAATACAAATCAGTGTTCTTAAAACTACATTTATTTTGCTAACATTTATATTCGTATTCTGATTTTGGTTGTTATAAGCTATTTATTATTGCCAAAATCTCATATTTGATGAATAAGTAACTGCTAAACAATAAAACTATTCCCCTTATCTACATCATTTTAATGTTTTGCTTAACTTGATTTGTTTTAGTCAAGTTTTTCAGTTATTGAATACTTATAATATCAAATGGTTCGAATTATAAATATATTGTTCCAGTTAGCCAGAGGCACTATCGAGATGTTTCATCATTTAGCAGAGCATGACATACGAGAAGACGAAGTAACCTCTCCCGGTCACTTCCACAAAATGGTATGTACAGACTAATTTACTGATTGAAATTATATGTAGGTATTTGTAAATAAACACACACTGATATACCCACAAATAAACCACACATAAATAAATACATACAAGCATCTGCAATTACAGATAGGTCCGTAATTTTTTGTTCGACAGACATATGTCGATAAACGGAATGTCGACTGAACGATTGTGCGAATATTGTTTTGTTCGAAACAACCTTTTGTCAACAAATGCTGCTTCGACTGAACGATTGTGCGAATAGGATTTTGTTCGAAACAACTTTTGGTCGACAAACGCTGCCACGACTGAACGATTGTTCGCATTTTTAATAATCGATGGTGTGACTTTATAGACGACTGAATGATTGTGCGAATATCGAATAATCGTTCAGTCAACATTCCATTCATTGTACATAATGTCTGTGGAACATAAATTACGGACCCTTACAGATACCATACAACTATACACGTCTTTGTTTATTTATTTATTAGAACAATCAACAAGATAAAGACTGATGCAAGCAACAAGAAATCAGAGACGAACATTTATTTAGACCGAAGTGTCAGCTTCCTTTTTATTACTTCAGTAATTTGCTAATTTCATGAAAGTAAATTGTTCTTTGTAATTATCTTAGTATATTTTACCACACCCATTCAAATTCACCGATTCAAGCCTGCAACCTAGTACAGAAATTTAGGACTTTATCAGCTAATCTTAATCAGCTACATTCACGTTAATTCGGTAAAATACTTCGAAGTTATGCCAAATAAGTCGCGTATCATTGTCAAATAAATGAAGACATCTATCATGAAGACCTACGCACAGGACATATAAATATTATAACAGTTGACTTCAAATCCAAAGAAATACCTGAAACTTTTTCGTCACGGACAATCAAGGGCAGATTGAACGTGACATAAAATATTCAGCACTTGACATTTGATTGTTGATCCTCTGACCGTCCGAAACCGCTATTTTTGACTTAGAAATCAAGGAACACTTTGTTGCTTCGATTTCTTATCAGTCGCTTTACACTTACTCGTAGCACTGATGATGTATTATCTATTTATTTTTAATTTGAAAAGAATATAGTTCATTAATTCTTTTACTAGCTAGTTTTGAAAAAGTGTGTTTAATTTACTGTATTATGTAATATAACATAAGGAGGTTGGTTATTTTACTAGTAAACGTTATCTAAGTTATGACATGCCAACAGCCAAGTTTTTGGAAGTGTGCGTAATAAAACGAAGGATAAGTATAGTCGTCATAATTTAATGACTATCCGAATGAACTAGCATTATATTATGTAGCAAACATAAAAAAGCAGTTCCAACACTTATTAATAACATAGCACTGTATGAACTGCAAGCAGTATGTAAGTTTTTAACGTAAATGAGCTACAAATCTAATAGCACCTATGTCACTACGTATAAACTGGCTCCGCCCTCTTAAAGTGTCATTAAAAGTCATTTTATGACACGTCGTGGGACGTGTTTATTTACGAGTTCTCGCGCATGTTAGCATTTTGTTTACGAAGGTACGTAACTACTTATCGTATCAGTTACTAAAAGAAGCCTTTCTATGAATACAATATTCATTGAGTGACATAAATGTACCTTTATTTTATAACATCATGGTTCAAAAAAATTTCCTAAATAAACATGAATTCAGAATAGATTTCAATATAAAAAGATTTTGGGAAAGTACTGGATTTTGAAGTCATTAAAAAGATGATTATACGAGTCAACCCGTAAAGGGTGTATAGGCCGTAGTCGTCCACGCAGGCCCAGTGCGGATTGGCCAACTTCACGCACAACCACAAAATCTCTTCGTAGGCGTGCGCAAGTTTCCTCATGATATTTTCCTTCACCGTACGAGTTAGTTACTAAGTTTTTCAATCTAGTTTTACTTAAATAAGTAGTAGTAATGTCAAATAGGTGTTTTTGTAAAAAAAATACATATTTTTACATGCATAAATAACTGATTTTAACGATTAAACTAGTTTTATCTACCCGTTTTTAGGAAGCAAGGATTTTATCAAGACGAGAGGGTTTTGAATTATTTAATAGGATGGATATTTATTGGCTCATATAAGAGCTGACCAATATTTTAAATCTAACAAGAAGAATTAGAAGCTTTGAAAAGTTTCGATAAAAATACAAATTCATACCAAGAACATAATTAAACAATATCAATTTAATTATGTTCTTGGTATGAATTTGTTCCATTTGAAATAATATCTGATTTATAGAAAGAAACATTTATAATCTCGACAGCGATAGATATTAGGTGATTCGACGTTTATTTAAACAAAAACACCATCAAAAAGTGCTTTATTGATGTGTTAAAGTCAGGTTTTCTTTTGATAATAATCATATCTATATTTTTTCCAGCTTTATAAATTTACTTTAAACTAATAATGGAATTAATTTACTTAATTATATATTGTCCACGTGCATATAATTTGACATAAACTAAGGGTCTAGAGCCTACTCTTAAAGGATGATAAAGTTAAAACATGAAAAATGAAATAAAACATAAAAAATCACAAACTTTCTTTTTTATTACTATCAAAATATAAAAAAAGAAGTACACTTTAATCCACTTCTGAAAGAATGTATTAAGCTAATAAGCAATTTTGCACAAAGTATTGAGGAATTTAAAATGCAATTTGACCTTACTTGTTTGTATAAGCCAACCATTACGTAAACAAGATTACATGTTGTAAAAAAATTAAACACTGCGGAAAAATTGGGGTGAATGTGAAACAAGATTGGCAAGGTTGGCCAAACAAATGTTACTCGTAATAGGAAAATATCATCAAATCAGGCATCCACTAATATTTGGTCCTTTGTAAACTGATATTCCTATTCAGTATTACCAAATCAAATGGCTTGTCATTCACGTAATTCAACATAAACCATCGATTTTCCCTTGAGAGATTAAGAGGCGCTAATTATACTACTAGGAGTAAAAGGAGGAATATCATCAATCACTTCGCAGGGGAGCACGTGAAACTAGTTAATTGATTTAATCTTGTTTTGTTGACAGATCATTCGAATGCTACGGAGCTGTTTACCAACGGCAACGGTGTGAGGATGAATCCAACCGGAGAACGGGATGACAAACATTGTCATGTTTGCGACGATAGGCTCTAGATTGTTCTCGATATAGCAGTGATGGCCTAAGGACTGAGTGTAGTGATAACAGTGCAAGATAAACTGGTAAAAAACTTGTAAAACAAAGGGCTCAAGCTAAATAGAACTTTTATTAACAAACACGTTCAAGGTGATCATATGAGTGCTAAAATGTTATGTGTAACTTTTAGGGTAAATATTTTAGATCATGGAGCCACCGGTAAAAAAGAGGTTTAATCAGTGTTTAGTTCTTAGGTTTAATGAGAGTTTAGTCTGTTGAAAAGCTTTTTATATTGTTCTTTTATAATACGCCAACAGGCTTCTTCAAAATACGTTTTTAATTTTAAGGGATTACTGATTACAGTTTCGCATATAATTTAAATGGAATAATAATATGACCTTCCTACCTTTTTTTGAAAAGATTGTGTAAAAGCATCACGATGTAATCAAATGTTGATAAAAATAATGTTATGGACCGTCGCCACCCCTTTTTTTAGATCTCTTTTATAAAAAAAAACATGTATATTAAAAGTGTAGTCAGTTAAGTACATTTTAAATTAGTCGTAAAAATCATTATTTAGAAATATGTGTTATGTATGGATTATGTAAGTCTTTGTTTTATTAACAAAGGTAATAAAACGACTTACATAATGTATGAATGAAAATTATAGTATAAAAAAAGTCGCTTTTTTGTCCCCATGTCCCTATGTGCGCTTAAATCTTAAAATCTACGCAACAGATTTTGATAAGGTTTTTAATAGATATATTTATTCAAGAGTAAGGTTTATATTTATAATAACCTCCATTTAATAGTGAGAAATACTGTATTTTTTAGTTTCTAATATGTTTTAATTGTAAACGCAGCTGAACCCTACAAGATTTATGAATATAATGTTCTGAGTATTAAATACATTAAAAAGTATAAAAAACAAGATGTATATACAAGTGCGCTGCCGAAGTCACTCCGAATGTCTCCGTAAAAATACATTGTGAGTCGAACGAACACTATTTGTAGCTGTGGTGTATACTTGTTTACCATGCATTTCATTCTACCTGCAATAATTGTTTGTATTTATGTTGTACGAGTAGCCTAATAACTTACACAGAATAATATGTACATGTATTCAGTAAGTGAATTGTAATATTCTTTTGGATACAATTAAGATCTTATCCTGATATTTATCTTTTATAGATATCCCACAATATTTTTTTGTCATTTACTTTTACTACAAATAATGGCAAATTTTCGAAGCGATTTTAACCAATACAGCAATTAGATACCAAATAAATTGTTGAATTAATATAGATCTATTGTCCTTTACAGCATATGATTTAATTGAATATTTGAGAAGATTATTACAGATTTAAAAATTGCGGTACTTGCGTTTGCGGTGGTACCGGCTGACCAGGAAGGTGGAGCGTGCTATTACAATATCACCATTGCACCCATGCGAGGCATGAGTGAGTCACTACTTTAAATTATAAATTGAAACAAAAAACTGAAGCATCATTTGGCTCCACGGAATAGATGATAAACTTGACTAATAAATTGATTAAAGTTTTTTTAAAAATAAATATTTTTAGAAAGCCATCGGTCACAAGAAAAAAGTGTTTCTAAAGTTTTCAATATTATTGTTATGTTTGGTATCCCTCATTCGGGTTTTATTTAATAATAACTGTAAATGAAATAATTTATTATTGACAACTTCGAAGCATTAATTTATTATAACTTTTGACGTAAAGTATTTGTATGCTTTTTAATCATCAATTTATTGTAAAATATTAACACATCGCACGCTTAATAATAAACCGTAATAAGTCAAAAAATCCAAATTTGACTTATCTTCAGAAACGCATGAGAACGGTGTAAAGATTCTACTGGTCTTATCGGCGTGTAATAGCATGAGTAGAAGGCTAAGATACGAGGTAACGCGCCTCTTTCTTTCTGAAAAAAACTAGCAAACAATTTAATCAAAAAGGGGCCATTTATGTGTTGCGCCGCCAAACTTGCTTATAAAGTGAGAACTTGGCTTAACAACACACAATGGCGCGTTTTATTAATGACAGATAATTGTTTGCTTTGCCTGGGTTTCAATTTTAAAGGGAACATTTTCAAAATAATGCGTTTTCTTTTTAATTAAGTGTTACCATTTTGCGTAAATCAGGAGTTACTTCATTTTTGGATTAAATAGTATGACATGTCATAAGTACTTGTATTAGTTGTTACATTTTATTATTAAACATTAACAAATACGGTTGAATCATTCGGATTTAGTGCATTTTCTTGTTAATAAAAAAGGCACTATTTGTTGAGTTTTTTGTATATAAGGTCGTTTTAAATTAATTGTGTGCAACTATTAACTAGTTATGTCATAATTGTGGAGGTTGAAGTCATGTAGGTGTAAGTGCTGGGTATGTATCTTTTCCATTTCCAAGTAGGGGAATTGATTGCATGCAATAATGTGAAAATCCAAAGGTAGTCTGTCAGTAGTAAATACTGTAATTTTTGTACATAGAAAGTTTCGTCATCAAAACTCAAATATGTCAAGTCATCGTACCAAATCATGTTAGCAAACTTCATCTACGGAATAGGAGATACAAATATAAGTCTCCAAGACCACCACTATTGTACAATTACTGTGCAAGGGGACAGCCAAGTAAATAAAGTTGTAAATACAGTTATAACATACTATATTGGTTTGAGGGTTAGGAGATCTAATGAGCAAATTCCAAATAATAAGCTTGCACTGACTGTCCTTATAGATGAAATAGTTTCTGAAAACTGAAATTCTGAAACTGATTTTGCTCATAACACCAAAGCCAGTGAGTAAAAGGAAGATGAACATGCACTAGACAATTGTATAGATTAAAGTTCAACGTTGAGAGTCACCTGGTAAGCCAGTCCACAGTCTATCTCACTAAGCACTGTATGGATTAAATGATGATGACTGATATCATAACTCATGAAATTTACGAAAAATACCAGGTTTTCAATTGGACGCAAGATATAGAAAGAGTGATAAGCACGGTCTTTTTTGAAAAATATATCCATACCACTAGCACACAAGCGGCAGCGTATTGACGCAAATCCTGGAATATAATCCTACTACCTATAGGCGAATCTATGAAAAGTTAAGTTGCTGGCGTTAAGCACTTAAAAGATAGGAGCAACCATCACAACAATACCTTAGCTATTTCTGTAGCGACAAAGATAAGTGAGTAAAGGTTGAGAACTTAATGAAGTAATCGTATGAATTTCGTAATGTAGCTAGAATATAGAACATTATTATTGTAAAAAGAAAGAGTAATTGAACTTATAGTTTCGTAGGAAAGATAAGTTATTGGATAAAAGAAAGGCTGATAAGAATAGTTGTTTATAATTTGAAAGGAGTTTACTAAAGATGATTTTGCTGAACGGCATTCGCAAGCTGCCTCTGGTCTTTTCCTCAGCGATTTCGAAATGCTGAAGACAAAAAGCTTTGAGCTATGCGTCTTACCTGTAATTGCATAGCATGATAGACATGAGCACTAAATGCAGGTTTGTTTCACAAGTTCAAAGTCAATAAATGGCAAACTATGTCGGTGTCTCTCAAGGATAAATAAAAAAGGATATGTAAGATTATTAAAGATAATTACATAGCTTGTCAAATCTGCGACTTAAATGATAGTGGACGGTCAAATCTATCAGTGACCAATAATCATTGGGCGAGTTATTAAGAGGTCAACGCGTCTTGGCAAGCGTAGAATAGGATGCCCTCCTACCTCACCAGGTCAGGTATCCACCGACCTACGATTTGGTTTGGTGCAGGTTGGCTAAGAAAAGCTGAGTATTGGGATATTTTGCGGAGGTCAAATGGAAGGAGACCTATCTTCAGCAATTTACTGCGATAGGTTGAAAAGAGAAGAGATGAAAGTAACCTAAACGAAAAACGTCTGTTTATATAAAAAAACAATTTTAAAAAGGAAATTGATTATTTTTTTACGGAATATTGATTGTAAAGGTATTGAAGTGACTTATTACTTCGGAGTGCAAAAAAGCTGCTAAAAAGGTATTGGTGGACATTATATTTAAAAAGCTGTCAACAATAAACAAAACAGAAACACATTACGATGAGACTATGGCGTATTGGTGAGAATTTTTAAATTCTATGCCCAAGTTGAGTAATTTCTATGTATTATATTATTTTTTAATTTATTCATAAAAATGTAATATATATAAACCATTTTAAATTTTGTTTTAAATCCTACCAATGTAGGACTAAAATTACACTTATTTTTCCCAAAACAGAGTCTTGTAAAAAGAAAGTTTTGTTAAAATTTTAGAATAATAATAAAATATAAATACGCAAACATACCATCAAATTGCATTAATAATAAAGTGAATCATCACCTTTTATCTCACACTAAACTTAATATTTTTTTTCGTAAAACGAATTATTTTTAAAGGGTGTTATTCAAAGCCTTATAATTTAAAAAGTACAAAGGGCATTTGCTTATGTGTAATACCAATAACCAGAATATAATTGGCTAAGTAAATCACTTGTCAGAATTTATGTATATGACACAGTATTTTTTTAATCTGCAAAAATATAAAGTTAATCGTACTCGCAAAACATTAAACGCGTTTTCCCAGCAATCTTGTTTTTTTGAGTTAATGCAGTTTATTATTAAGCGTGCGTACATGTTTACTTATTAGTGTATATGTTGTGTCTGTGTTTTATTTTAGAAATGATATTACAATGAGCAAACACATAATTGTAAATACAAAACAAAGATATTGTTAAAGTTTATCGACCCGTAATATTATATTTATTTATACCAACAAAAATCGCAGCAATGTATTTTACTGAATGTTTAAAGTAATATGTGTAACCTATACTCAATTATAGATTTTTTTAAATATAAATTTATTGTTGTTTACTGAGAATACAATAATTGTTTTATTCAGAACCCTTCATCTCTTTAAATCTAAAACTGAGACCCTGATGGTGTAGCGACTAGCGCATTTGACCATCGCACAAATCAAACAATTTCAGCAATAGGGATGTTTTTTTCTGCTAGGGTATCGATGGACCACTTGATGATAGAAAAATTCGTAAAATAATGACTCAGATAACATTCAAACTCAGAGATTTATATAACACTATACATTGGAATCCCCGCCAACTTTAAACATTTTGGATAACATTTCTGAAATAAATATAATGTTTTTCAATAAAATGAACCTTAAAAACTGCGATAAGTCGGATATGATACTTCCTCCCCTATTTGAAGGGATTGGGGGTGGATTTTTGAAAAAAAATATGCCATATTGCTTCGTTCTTAAAAATAGTCCGCACACCAAATTTCAGCGTCTTACTACAAAAATTGCGGAATATTCATTATAAACTTTAAACCCCCATTTTAGGGAAGTGGGGGGTGAGAACTGGACAAAAAGTAGCCTAAAACCTATTCTAGGTTTACCTTCTATCAACATACCAATTTTCAATAAAATCCGTTCAGCCGTTTAGGCGTGAAAGCGTAACAAACAGACAGACAGAGGTACTTTCACATTTATAATATTAGTATGGATATTCACGACCCGCTCAATCGTCCCAACCAAACGCCCGCGTTTGACGACGACGAGAAAGCGGAGTGTCTCGCGGCCAGTCTCGAACAACAATGCACTCCGAGCACTCTGCCCGTAGACCCGGACCACCTTCTCGAAGTTGAATCCGAGGTCGAGCGTAGAGCCGCTGAGCCCCCCAACGACTCCGGCAATTTGGACCCTCCCCTAAGTAGGGTCACCGTGGATGAGGTCGCGACACTAGTCAAAAACCTCCATCCACGGAAAGCGGCCGGCCCGACGGTATCTCGAACAAAGTGCTCAAGCACTTTCCCATCGCTCTTCTTGCCTTTCTCACGGCGGTCTTCAATACCGCCCTGAGTAAAGGTATCTTTCAGACTCCTGGAAAGAAGCCACAGTTATTGGCATCCCCAAACCGGGCAAACCAAAAATGAACCCTCCAGTTATCGTCCCATAAGCCTCCTTAACGCCATCGGAAAGCTTTACGAACGAATAGTTCTTTCTCGGCTGCGCGACTTTGTACAGTGGCAAGGCCTGTTGCCACACGAGCAGTTCGGCTTCCGTCCGAAACATTCGCCGCGAATCCCTGTAGGTTCGACCAGTCCCTATTCACGATACCGGCACGTGCCCGGTCGTTTTTCTCCCCAAACGTATATTGTCCGGTGAAGCTGTGAAGCCCACCTGCGGCCAATAGCAATAAGTCATACCGAAAAAAAAAAACGATTCCAGGATTTCCATTGAATAGGTCATCAAAATGATATCTTTAAATGTACGCGCTATGGAAACTCTGTGGCATGTAAACCGGCGAACCAAGTACTATCAATGGATGCCAGACTTAAACAACCACCAATGTTTCTTGGGACCGTATTGTGAGTTATATGGCCCAACCTCCTCAAATCCTTGATAACCAGATAAGGTGAAACGTGAAAGTGGGAAACGTAAAAAGAAAAAAGAACATTGAAATTGGTAATATCAATCATTCTCATTCAATCATTCATCATTTCTAAATATTCCAACCAACACATTTCAAGCATCTGAGTACTAGATGCTATTTAAGTACATAATTGTAATATGACTTTCTTTCTTTAATTTAAAAATCCTGTGATTATATGCTTTACTTCTAAAAAACTTTAAATTTTTGATTTATTTTAACTTGGTATTGACAATAGAGACACTATCTATTGTTTTATATCATATCATAAGAATAGTGACTGAGCATTTTTACAGGAACAAAATATACTTTAAATGATCGCAACTTCAAATATAAAAAGGCGAACGCACACAAAGCGTAAGGTCACGGAAAGGCAATGGAATTTTCCTCCTAACGATAGGTTAGGAACGTTTCAAGCAATTACAAGGGACAATTCAGCACCGTAAACCACATTAGGGCGGCATTCAGGCTTCCCTACCTACCTATCTCAAATTGAATCGAAGTGTTGAATGTACAAGTATTATCCGGTAAACACTTTTAATTCGAAATCCGTTAACCTTCAAGTAAGCACCAAATTAATTAAGTTTTTAACAGGAGTTCAATATCTGCAGTAGGTACTTTTTTCTAAGTTTTTTAAGCTATCTAATAATTTAAGATTATTTTTATCTAAGTATTACCTCAAAGGAGGATAAATTCTTTTTTAGGAATACTGGCTTACTTGTATTCGACATATAAATAATTTTAAGAAAATAGCTCTACCTATATAAAAGCTCTAGTTTGCTGACAAAAAGGCTTATTAAAATAATATTGGGTATTAACATAACGCTATCGTTATGTCAATACCTAATCTTCTACGAGTATATGTGAATACATGTTATTGAACCTTGTATTGATTTTAAGTATTAAGACACAGAAGAATTTATATTGGAAATATAAAAACAGATAAAAATTACATCACCGTTATTTTATATTTCTCAAAGATATATATGATATATTGGCTATAAAACATTTTCCTTCTTAGACAGCAAATATTCAATCACATTTATTTCATAGCATATTGTAAAGTACGTAGTTATCATTTATACACGGCAAATAAAATAAATTGCACCCGCTTACTATGTTAATACGTACTTATATACACTTCGTGACAACATTTAATTCGATATCGATTGAGTCACAACACAGCAGAATCGTTTAGGTTGAAACTAGTTATTTTGTTCAACAAAGCTTTATTTATCATATCATTATCGTAACCCTTTTACTATTCACGTAATCAATAGCTTGCCGAAGCTTATTACTTTATATAGGCGTTGTGTCCTATTTGAACCTTGTGTTAAAGAAAAAGATTTATTTTTCGGATAAATTTGCTTACATGAAACAGTATTAGGTATGTGATTGATGGCAGTGTTAAAGGGATTTTTATGCCAGTCTCTTTACATACATTGAAATAGACTCTAGACCAGCCCACTA
Source organism: Leucinodes orbonalis (assembly GCA_019425675.1). Taxonomy (NCBI): domain Eukaryota; kingdom Metazoa; phylum Arthropoda; class Insecta; order Lepidoptera; family Crambidae; genus Leucinodes; species Leucinodes orbonalis. The sequence goes on along the minus strand of PQWD01007009.1, from coordinate 53,159 downwards.
AAATTCTTAGTCGTACATACAAAGACATCATACTGAATAAATGTCTTTTAGATAGTAAGAGTATTTGAAATGAAATTGATGAGTGTGCAGTGAATTTATTGAAAGTCGGATGGAGACAAAACAGTCCAAGAAACAGTGTGTGCATGGACATATTGTACATTGTTTGTTTGTATTACCTAATATATCTTAATTAGTAGTTTTTTTATGCTTAAGTGAACGGGACGGTCAGTCCAGTCACATGGTGGTAAGTGATACGCATGACCGTGATAGAAGCAAGTTAAAGGAAATTAATAACAATAGGTAGTCAAATTTTTCCGTAACACTTCTCTGCGCTAACAGAGACAACAGATATTAGTCTAGTTAGTCTCTTATAACCGGTAATTTACTAGCTACAGTGCCCTCATTCCGAACACAAGTGCAAAGCACTCGTATTTACGGGACGATATCTAGCACTGCGGTGGTACCTACGTAGACTACTTATTACGAGTCTACCACCTAATAATTGTTTAATAATAAAAATAATTTTCATCAACGTTCAACAGTGCATCTAGCCCCAAACAAAGCATAGTAGCCTATAAATGGTGACTAAACAACAATAAATATACTTATATACCTTCATTTGTAAATACATACATATTATACATAGAAACACTAGGACAATACAAACACACATGTTCATGCAAAAATTTGTACTCGTACTGTCCAGAGATCGAACTGAACCCTTGGTATAGTAACCGACGTATTAACCATTACACCAAATGAGTCCTCTATTAATATCTATATTAAGGTTGGTGTATAAGTAGGTACTATAAGTAATTGATACGAAATGGAATGTAATATTACCCCTATTGCTAAGTTATTAGATAACGAGAATGTTGGTACGATTATACATTTTGATTCCACGACCATAGGTTAGTATTATTACTAGATAATATATTATCATCTTAAAGACCATCATAACCAAAATATTGACATCAAAACCATTGCTGAATTACGCTATATTAGAAAACACTTATGTTTTCTAATAGCTATGTGTTTTTTTTAACATAATAATTGCAACACAAAATTGTATTTAAAATAATAAATGCCCATATTTTGTCAACATTAAAAATAACTCGCAATTTTAGTAAGATATGGCTGATCATGCCTACGACTTAAGATAATCCTTATAATATGAAGAATAACCTAGGGAATATATTTAACGACTATATGTATAGAATTTCCACCATCTGTAATATCTGTTTTTATATTTAAATGCATAAATATAGCGACATAAAGCTTAAATTCTAAATGTGTGACTCGAGATAGTGGGTAGGTTGTATGATTAACTAATTGTGAAGAAAATAGTTTCTCACGCAGATGTAGCCACGTCGAGTGCTGCGTTGGAAGCCCTCTGGTTGTATTATGCCTGGTGCATCTCATTTGCGATAAGTGAACACTGGCTGGATGAGGTGCAGAGTGACATATATGGCGCGTATGCGTCCGTATTTTTGTTCGACAGACATATGTGCGATGAATATTGACTGAAAGTTTGTGCGAATAGGTAGAGATAAATAAATTAATAATTTTGATTAAATTTTAAATGCCGGTGACTAGTGGAATCTCACACTTTATTGAGTGTATGATTTAATTTGAATTTGAGTCCTCAAAGTAAGTCGTATCAATGTAATCAATTTGGATTAAACTTCCTCTTCAGTGAGTTTTCACCAAGTTGAATTTTTTTAATTCGAACGTAGATTTTCCGGTTCAAAATTGTTTCAGAAATTATAAAAATAACTTTTTAAAAATAGCAGAATATGATCCAATTTAATGTTGTTGAATATTTTTCAGACCCAGTTGCGTATAACATTTGATCCTTTGAATCACCAGTCAATTCCCTTTAAGCTATGGCCGGAAATGGGAATGATAATTTGATATTTTATACAAATTGCCAACTTTTCCCTTATATCTTTGAAGCAAGATGTCATGCGTACATTTATAATAATAGTTTAAAATAAAGATCAAAATCACTATCCGAAAAACCCTCATATTTTGTTTCTATAAATATTATTTAATAATTCTCGAGCAACAGTACAGTGAAAAAGATAAATGACTTGAGAAAATTGCGCTGGTGTTAGACCTAAATCCAGACCGGAAATGTTTAAGTGAAAAAGCAAAGAGATGAAGTAAAAAAATAATCGTTTATTTTCTCTCTACTTACATAATTCAAATAGTGGTACAATTACTGCTTATTATATAATTGTTAATGGAAGTCTGAAGTTAGGCAATTAACCCGCCTGTCTTTTAAAACACCAGGCCGGGTGTGGGTGAGACCACAACAATCGTCGTTTGCATTACATATTATAAAACATTGACAGCTTTAATAATAATAAGTTAATATATAATACATTCCCAATAAACAGCGGTCATGGAAAAGCTTCTATAAGCATAAGTAGTTGAGTGTGAACTTGTGTGTGTGCGAGTGAGTGGGCGGGCGTGTGTGTGTGCGTGCGAACGTGTGCGTTTCACCGATTGAATGAGTTCACCGGAAAATGAAACTCCCTCCTCTTTATATTTCCTTTTCCCGCTCCCTTTTCAAAAGTCAACAACACTTTTTTAGATTTATACACGTACGTTTTTACATAATATTTTTTTAATAATGCCTTCCTTCATTTTATTTTTGTTCTAATACCTTGTTAATGGTTTATTTGTATCATTGTTTAACATACCTATGCCCACGTTTTATGAAGGTACTGTTACTGCAAATTCAATGATTATGATAATGAATTGTCTTGTTTGCCTATGAAAGAAATAATAAAAAGGCAATGATATTTTTGTATAATTTACATAATATACAAGACCATTTCTGACGAAGAAACGTTTTCCTTATATTTATATAAAATTATTAAATTGAATGATGAACTTAGTAAATAAATAAATTACAGTAATAAATAATTTACATTACCCACATTACAGGATCATGCTCAAAATTGAGCATGATCCTGTAATGTGGGTACTAAACAACGGATAAACATACGTATTATATACCTACTTTTTTGTGAATATAGACATAATATACTCCGAAGATATCCCGGACATCAGCCTGGACGAGATTAGAATAGCCCTCAAACAGCTCAAAAACAACAAGGCGCCAGGCGACGACGGAATCACTACAGAGCTTCTGAAAGCGGGTGGAACACCGGTACTGAAAGTTCTTTAGAAGCTCTTCAACTCTATCCTCATCAATGGTCTAACGCCAGAATCATGGAATAAGCATGGTGGTGCTGTTTTTTCAAGAAGGGTGATAAGGCTTTACTCAAAAATGACAGACCTATCTCTGTTTCGAGCCATGTTTATAAGTTGTTCTCGAGGGTTATTATGAACAATCTCGCCTCTAGGATTGATGACTTCCAGCCTCCCGAACAAGCCGGTTTCCGAAGAGGCTTTAGTACCATAGACCACATCCATACGCTGCGTCAGGTTATACAGAAGACTCACGAGTATAATCTGCCCCTATGCTTAGCGTTTGTGGACTATGAAAAGGCCTTCGATTCTATCGAAACATGGGCAGTGTTGCAGTCTCTCCAGCGATGCCGAATTGACTATCGGTATATCGAAGTGTTTGTATAAAAACACCACCATGTCAGTCCGAGTACAGGAGCAATGTACAGAGGCGATTCCGTTGCAGAGGGGTGTAAGACAGGGAGACGTAATCTGTCCAAACCTCTTCACCAAAATGGAAGATGCCTTTAAACTCCTGGAATGGGATGGATTTGGCATCAACATAAACGACGAATACATCACTCACCTTCGATTTGCTGACGATATTGTAGTCATGGAAGATTCGTTGGAAGAACTCAACACAATGCTCGAGGACCTCAATCGAGTTTCCGAACAGGTGGGTCTAAAGATGAACATGGACAAGACGAAAATCATGTCAAATAGCCATGTAGCACCCACCTCTATTTCAATCGGAGGCTCGGATCTTGAAGTTGTTGACAGTTACGTCTACCTAGGACAAACAGTCAAATTAGGAAGTCCAACTTCGAGAAAGAGGTCAATCGACGAATCCAACTCGGCTGGGCAGCGTTCAGGAAATTGCAGAGTGTTTTCACGTCTAATATTCCTCAATGTCTAAAGACAACAGTTTTTGACCAGTGCGTATTACTAGTGATGACCTATGGTGCTGAGACGTGGCCTCTTACGTTGAGCCTCTTTAAGAGGCTCAAGGTCACGCAACGAGCGATGGAGAGGGCTATGCTTGGGGTTTCTCTACGAGATCAAATTAGAAATGAGGAGATCCGTAGAAGAACTAAGGTCACCGACATAGTCACTCGCATTACCAAGCTTAAGTGGCAATGGGCAGGGCACATAGTCCGAAGAACCGATGGCCGTTGGGGCCTGAAGGTTCTCGAATGGAGACCGCGTACCGGCAAGCGCAGCGTGGGACGGCCACCCACAAGATGGTCAGATAACCTAAGAAAGGTTGCGGGTACCCACTGGATGCAGATAGCTTCTGACAGGTCGGCGTGGAAGTTATTGGGGGAGGCCTATGTTCAGCAGTGGACATTATGTGGCTGAAATGATGAGACATAATATACATAGAAACATCCAGACAATTTATAACACAAACAGTTAATGCATAAAAAAGTTTGGACCCTTGGTGTAGTTACAACGAGTAACCCAATGGGTCGTCAACCATATAACCAAAGTGAACTTGGAACACAAATTTACTCCTATATTATATATCTACCTTTGTATTGTACATAGGTACCCAATAATAGTAAGCATCATTTATGGGTAACGATAATTCTCACCTAACAACATAAACACCCTTCATGTTTGTATCCATTAGCGCACATAAATCATAACCATCAGATAATATTATGTATTTCAGTAGAGCTTGTGTTTGTGTAGATTTACTTAGTAACTGTATTCTGAATAAATATTTTTCGTCCTTCGTCAACTCGATGTATAGCTAATACGAGTAAGGATTACAAATTTAACATTATACGAATCTGGATCATAAAAATACACATTCGATTTTTATACTGGACGTCGTCACTTGGGCTCTGACAGAAAATCAATGCTGCCGTAACCACATATTAAGACAAATTAACACCGTGAGACTGTACATGACACACGGTAGCTTATGCTGAGGCAGAGCCCTTTTTGACCGCAAAATATGGCTAATTCTGTCTCTATTTTTATCAAATCTTTTTTTTTTACGAATTTTGTATTTTTTAATTAGGTACCATGTTGGTATAAGCTTTATATTTTTTTCTCGTATAATTATTCTATCCTCATTGTGGATTCTAATAAATTGTACATTTTTTTCGTGTTGTTTTTGTGGACAAAATAAATGTTTTGTTCTTTCTTTCTTTTACATGTGAAATATATATTAATTTCCATTTACTGTGGTGTCTACGGAAGGTCAGCATTATAGTATTGAATATATTTTAACATTGCTGACTCCTATTCAGTGTCCAGTAATTTATTTGATTTGTAATATATTTATTGTTTTTAGCCTTACATTGTTTAAGTTAATTATGTACTTTCTGTGCCTGGAACCGCATAAAAATATTTATATATAAAAGCGTGAAAATAGAACGTCATGACGTAATCATAAGTTTCAAAGATACGGTCGGTTTGATTTGGTGTTTGTAAGTTGGACGAACTAAATAGACTTTGTTATGTTATCTTCGAAGGTAAATATAAAAAAATATTATAAAAGTTTAACACAAAAGCTTCATAAATATATGTATTATATTATTATTTAATTCATTACGAATGGGACGGCGCTCAAATTTATGAGCCTAGTTTATACAAATAATATATAGGGAAAACTTTCTAGATTTGTGTTTTTGGTACACAAAAGAAGATTTTATACAAATTATATAGGAGCGCACGTCCTATGACTGAAGTCATGATAATGATGTTAATATGACAGTGAAAATCATGATAAGCCAAATATAAGCAAATTATTCATTCCATATAATATTATATTCACTAAGTTTATAAATTGTGTAACATAATGATTCTATCAAGAAAAAGTGATAATGGGAAAAAAGGTTTAAGGAGATTTCCTGGGCGCAGTTTCTTTGATAGCAGTGCTGCACAAACAATGGAACTGTCTATCTTCTGATGTAACTAGATGGTTAATGAAACAAGAGAATGGTCCAGTATTGGTCGCATCTTACAAAAATTATAAAGCCATATCGACCTTTCGGTGGCTCAATAGTGCGAACTGTTGCCTTTCTACTGGGAGGGCGCAGGATTGAATTCCGCCAAGAACCAATGTGTTTTCGAATTTTCGAAATGGTATGTACGTTATCCGACGCTTTTACGGTGAAGGAAAACATCCTGAACAAACCTGCGCACGCCTGCGAAGAGATTCAAGAGTTGTGCGTGAAGTCGGCCAATCCGCACTGGGCCCGCGTAGACATCTAAGGCCTATACACCCTATACGGGTAGGCTCGTGCTCCTCGGTGGGGACGTTTAATGAGCTGATGATGATGATGATGATCGTTTTAGATCCTGATGGCTGATTTATTTGGAAAACAATCAATACAGTTTAACTTATATAAAAAAATACTATTATAGAAATCAGTTAAGTTTCCACAACTTGATTTGCAAAATTTAGCGCAAGCGAGGAGATTAGTTATTGGATATTCCGTATATGGCTTCCGTGATCTAGTGTGTTTAATAGTCGTTTAAATCACTGCTTGATCTGGGTAGTCGTCAAATTCATCAAAATGAAAGTCACTTTTTGCGTTTTTTTTCAGCTTCTTTAGGACACTGCAGACTGAACCACGTGTTTGTCTGAAAAGTAAAATGATTCCCGGAGGACATGATAAGCCGTCGGCTACTAGCTTAGGCAAATAGTGGTTTTATTAGCACTGATGGGCTATGTCCCAAACTCCACATAGCCAAGCTGCGCGGGAAGGCCTGTCCCTGCAGTGGAGCGTTACAAGCTAACATTCATGATAAATTTTACTACATCAATTAAAATAAGATACCTATCAAAGAAGGTTATTAAAATTATTCCCGTAGTAATATACCTACAGCTAAGTATACATTTTCAACGCCGTTTGCAAGGTTGACGGAGTCGGCACAATTATGTCATACGCTTCGATTTTCTCCATCAGCCGTCATCACAGCATTAACCTCTTACTGAAATAAATGGTCCATAACGTCGGCTCATATTTTCTTTGGTCTCTCTGCTTACCACCCGTGAATTCTTACCACGTGATAAAAAAGTACTGAACAAATGTTAAGAATAAAATTTCCTCCCTGATCAAGTGAGCACAGCGTTTGGCTGCGTGACCCGAAGCTCGTGGGATCGAATCCTGCCTAAATACATCACTTTGAACGATAGAATTTAAAAGATCTATGAATGCCAGCCAAGTATTTTATGAAACATCTATGCAGTTTCAAGGCCTTCATTTAATCTAAAAACTATGCAAACAATTTTAAAACAAGCGAACATTCCCGTTTAGCTGTAAACGAAATTATCTCCAGCAAAACCCGGCAGAACGTTGCCAACAAATATTATTCCTCCACGAGTTTTTATTGTCTACAGCGATATATGATGTACGATTTCATACTAAAACAATAGATTTATACTTTTAGAGCATACTGACTTTTACATTCATATTTGAATTTACGTGTGTATAAAATCATTTATTATTTTTATTATGGTCTAGTGGATAGCGTTTGGCTGCGTAACTTGGAGGTCTTGGTTACGAATCCTGCGGGTAAAAATTACGTTCTGTGATCTTTGGTGTTCGTTCCTTCGGATATACCTATATTTTTTTCTATCCTGTTTGTTAGTTTTAGCTACAGGTTTCACTGATTGCAAGTCGAAATGTACATGTGGAATTCTCTATACGTCGTGGAATTTCTTTCGAACTCACTCAAATCATGTTCTGGAAAATCGGTTTTTAATATTCAGAATGCTTTTCCTCTTCGATCATTGACACTATGATCTAAACTATTCGTTCTGAATTTTGTATAAATTGTACTTCCAGTGAGGTTTGACGCTAAAGCGTCAAATTGCTGTGGTAACTTATTTTGGTATTGAAGTCTTCTAATGGCTATTTTTTTGTTTCCCAGATTAAATGTAGGATGGATAAATAAACGTCAAAATCTTGATCAAAAGTTAAAAACTTATACAGGCTCGTTGGGAGGAGATCCCAGCTTTAAAATGAAGCATAATGGATATCTACAAGATAATAGTAAAACCTGTATGGAATCTAATTCTGGGTGTTCCCCAACAAACAGCAACATCGAAATCTTGGAAATATTGAAGACCAAAACCGTCAGACTCATGTTCAATATTTTGAACTGTATCAGCAATAAAGACAGCATATGTATATTAAGTTAGTATTTTAGTGATTTTACGTAAGTAGTGCTTTCTATATACATTCATCATCAACAGCTCATTAAACGTTCCCACTGAGGGGTATACCGACGCTCTTCTTAACAAAATGAATAATATCAAACTTCGTGTAAATGATTATTATTAAGTATAACTATTCTAAAAATTATTATTAAGTATTACTTAATTTCATTTCAAAAGCAACTTAGTAATATAATTAATATTACTAAGTTGTTTTTTAAATGAAATTAAACTAGTTGGCATGGAAGTGCCAACCAGTAATTAATCTCAACTTAAGGCTTTTAGCTTACTCCGTCTTCAGTCTTGGCTTGCAACTTGCAAAGAAGCTTCGTCACCTTCAAAATTCTTGTTGTATGTTTACAACGGTGCCAGGAACTTCACCGATCACACAAAGTAGATTCCTGGCCGCGTTTACTCGCAAAACATGCTGCAAGCAATTAAAACTTAAACATGCATTGTGCTTGCCTCAAATCTTAGTTCTTTTCTACTTGAAATAAGTAAATATTATAGCACATTTCCGTTATAATCATATGGTGGGCTTTTATACATTTTATAATATATATGTGTCATCCTATGAACGCGGTGTGACGGAGGGCGGCGCCGGAACTGCAAATAAATTAGTACGAACTATAATAAATTATCGAATAGCTTAATGCAATAGCATAATCTATTTATTTATCAGTTATTTCGTAAACATTTTATGCCAAATCTATATGGATTTGGTACCAATAAAACATTCCATAAAATGAGTACAATAAATAAAAATCAACTGGATGCCAATGATTCAAAGCTCACCCTTTATGTGCACATCACACTTGTATAACGTTAACCTGTTTCCTATTACATTTAATCTACAATACCTTCTCGCTCTTTGCTGCATTTATATCTCTTTAAGACCTGGCCCGTTGCACTATTTTGTATCTTAAACTGGCAGAAATGATAGCCAATGGATGGACAGATTCTTGATTGGCAATTGTAAAATAAGAAAGTGTAACAAATATAAAGTATAAACGTCGCATGTTGTAAAGCAGGTATATATCGGTTGCTTTGGATCCACAGAAACATATAAAAACAATAATAGGATTTATTGTATATTTGATGATGTCGAAACTTGCCCTTTAAGACTAATATTGAGCCCCGTAAGACTTCACTGTTAACCCTGCTTGCTTTCAGGATCAAACATATTAGCGTAAGACCTTACCTATATTTTTACATCGCATTTTATGTACCCTAAATCACCCTTGGGAAAACTATTCGTCGTACCTTATTCAATATATTTCGTACCGTTGCGTTGGTTTCAAATTATATGGTAGGTCTAAATAACATTTTCAATCCAAATCAACAGATGTGAGTTGATCCTAAAAGGGTCTGCTTATTGTACCTTTGGGTTTTCTTAAATACTTTTTCTCCTTGTTATTAAATGAATGTTTCTCAGTCCAAATACAAGGATTTAGCTACAATATTGTACTGAAGATTTCTTTTGAATAATCCCGTTTTTATTAATATTTTATACAAAGAATATGTTTATTACTAATTTAAGAACAAATAACACAAACCAAAATGACAAAATCAGTTTTTTATTTTTTATTAGGTACCTCACTCTTTTTGATCTTTCGCAGTCCACTACTGTACAAAGGTATCTCTCATTCTACGAATTCCCCTATTTATCACATGCATGCTAATATGTCGTCAATATAATATCTCAGCCCTAGACTTTTGAGGCCAAAGAAGACCTCACGTTCTCTTGTCTTGAGCCATTTAGTCGCCACTTCTTCTTATATCGTTGGTCGTCTAATTTATACTAGTCCCAGTGTTACAGTTTCTGAACTTACTTGCATACTCTGATAGTGGTTCACTTAAAACGCCGAATCAAAAGTACTTTCCCAACGGTGCACGGCGTCATATATCATTCAAAGCAATGATTTAGGCAGTCTAGTTTTATGTGAGATACTACCGTGAAATACTAACGCGACATGACGTTTCTATGTCATAATATAAATGAATGGACGGCCAGTTTGCTCACCTGGAGGTAAATGATACGCCTAACAATGAGAAAAATAGTGTTGTAGGAAATTAGTAACAGTAGGTGATTATTCTTTCCATCAACACGTCGTTCTAGACGATAGATGTCAGATCTCTTGTTCCCGGTAATTTACGGGCTACAGTGACATCATCTCGAAACACAGAAGTGCAAACCACTCTTGTTTTACGGGACGATATTTGGCACGTCGGTGGAACTTATATGACTCAGTATCGAGTCTATCACATAGTTGAACGAAATTGTAGACCGAACATCTAGTGAGGAACATAGAGTGCTCTAAATGCACAACAATGCTACTACCTAGCGAGAAGGAAAAGAATTAAGCCTCATTTTACCTTTGTCTCCAGGAAATAAATAAAAAACCTAAAATGTCGGTTGGATATTTCCCACTGCTGTGATTAAAAGTTAAAAAAGAACACGTCGTAGTCATTGGAAACAAGGCCTGTTAGCTTCATTTCACAATTCGCACGTACGTAAAGGTAACGATTTCTAGAAAGGAACCGTTTTCTATCTGAATGTTTCTAAGTGATACTTTAAGTGGAGTATGGAGGATGTGGGGGAATATTGGAGTTAATTATAAATACTGCCTCAAGCGTGGGAATGATTCTATAAATAAAACATACTACAAATTGCAGCAAAGCTAGGTATATACCTACCATAATTAGAATTTATAAAAGCATTTAAAACGTTCAACCCTATTAGTTTTCTTTGGTATTGGGTAATTTAAACCTAATTAAGCTTTTCCCATTGCTCTCGAAACGCACTTGGAATTTTCGTTAGACTCATCGGCACAGGCTTTCTTACGCTCCTATTGCAAATCAAAATGTTTTTATTGATTCTAAAATGTTTTTTTTTTTGCATTAAATGTACTTTCACTTAAAATGGTCAGTTCGCTCACATAGTGGTATACGCCTGATATATACGCCTGGTATACGCCTGATTATGATAGATGCAGTGTCGAAAAATTAAATTGACTACTACAATTGAGATTAGAAGTGATATATCTTCTACGAGCTCGAGAAGTTATTTAATGGCAGAATTTGTACATTTATGTATTACAAAAGAATAAAGTTTTATTTTACTTTGTACATATCTGTTTTATAAAAGAATGAAGAATAAGCTATTCAAATCTGGCATATTTAATTTATTATCATTGTTATAGCCTAAAATTTAAAGATTTTATTCCAACACATAAATACAAATATTTTTTAAGCTGATTTCAACTATCTACAAAATAAACTGATTCATGTTTGAGTTGATTTCTAATTGAGTATTCATGTGCGGGTGAATGGATCGCCGCGGGAATTCTGTCATCGATACTTTTATATGAACTAGCTATCATCAAGGAAATCAAAATCAATATTTCTCCGCATTACTGATTTGATAAATAATTGAAAAAGTCACACGACAAACTCGTAAGTGATTCCTTCGTAACTTCACAATAAATAGATTTTCATGAATATTTTAGTCACGAATGCACTTAAGCGATATTTTTTGTATAAGTTTATTGAGTCCATATCTCACCCAAACACTTTTCTTAGGCGCGAATTCTAGAACGAGACTCGAGCGTTGATCTCTACTTGAAAAGAGTTATAAAGAGAGATAAATAGCACCATTCCTTTCTACTTAATTTTAGTATAGATCAACATTGAGTCTTTGGAGGTGCTCGCTAACATGGTCTGAGTATTGAGTTTAGATCGCAGAGAGATCCGGGGTCGTTGGTCCGAATCTTACAAAACGACCGCATAGTGAAAGATACCTTTGCGACTTTTCCGTTTGGCTAAGATATTTCAGCCTCAATCACTTGATTATCTAAAAGTATCATGTTTCCATGGTAAGTAGTACATTTATATACTATGTACAGAGGTATAGAATATAGAGGTTAAATTGCATTCAAAGTTCGCTTTGGTATATGGCTGGCGACCCATTTGGTAGGGTTCTGGGTTCGATCCCGGGGCAGTAGAAACATTTGTGTGCATGGACCTGTCTGTTTGTATTAGTCGGGGTGTTTTCTTTGTATAATATGAATGTTTTACAAAAAAAAAGGATATAAGTATGTTTGTTCGTTTTTTAGTATCAATATTACAGGCTTATGCTCAATTTGGAGCTAGATGTGTGATTGTCAGTGGATATTTATATTAATATATGAAATATGAACGCATCTATAAATTGTAACCAATTTTACGGGCTTTCATACAAGTAGGTGTTCTTTTGTGATATGTTCCAAATAAAAGTTTCATAATACAGAAGTCCCACGTCCAGCTGTTGATTAAAACGTAAGAAGGGGGTACAATATTATGCCAGATATAATGCTTCGCTATTTATATTCTCTACCGGAAACCTTTTGAAAAATGGCACAATTATATTATCCAAAATATGAATAAACTAGTAAATATATATTCAAATGTCAAAAGTGTGTCATTGGATTAGCCATTCTATCGTAAACTATTTCTATTTGATGTAGGATTCAAAAGTCCGGTCCTGTTTCCCGACACGGGTACAATGGTTACCGCCATCACCCGCTGTACGCACGCCGAATTATCAATTGAGTAGGTTGAAGGCACGTAATATCAATTTGCAATACCCACTACTGACATTTTTTGAAGCTAAAATGAATATCGATACGTGATATTTTTATGTGGCATATTCTTGGATTTCGTGGATATTGTGCAAACTTTTTTCAAACTTCAATTTATTAGTACATGGGTACAAAAGATTACTGGTTAAACTTATAAATATTCGCGTCTATAAAACAAAATATTGTATTGAGTTTAATCAGAGGGATCTTATATATAAGGTTATAATATTAACTAACGTCTGCGGTAACAGTTATGCTATTTGCAAAGCCAAGTGTCCTTGCTGCCATTTGCCTGCATTCAACATTGCAATTATTTGGTCATGAGCCGTGGAAAGAATTCAAAAATCAGAAGATTTACGTTGAATCCTTCCCAATTTTTCGGATATTGATGTGTGCATAAATATTACTTATATTAAAAGTAAATATAGTAAAAGCTCCTTCTTTCATTGCCGTTTTCACTAATCGGGTTAAAAAATGCAACCCAATTTCCTTCACCTCGATCGGTGTTTTAGAGAATGTACATTATTTATTTGTAAATGTTTCTGTTTCGTTCCATGGTAAAACCCGCTTTGCGTGTTTTATAGTTTTGTCATTCCTTCAAAGCATTGCTTAGTCAAAATGTTAAAAAACTTCAGTTAAATTGTTTTTTTTTCACACCTAGGAACGTATCCACTATAATCTCATATAAATTACCTTTCCTTATTCACAGTTTCTTTATTCGCACCATATTCAAGAAACGTATCCCCCGCGAATAAATAGGTTCTACTGTACTCATAAACAATCACGAAATAAATACACAATGTTAATATGTATCGCTCATTGTTTGTGAAAAATTAAAAGAGTACACCTGTCATAGACACGGAAAACCATTTTTTTCATGACGTGAATGCAGAGGTACCCTTTTCCGTAAAGCACTTATCACTCTCCATTCATTAACCTTTCACCGCCACGCCATTGAGGCGCCAATCTTCAACAAAATTAAACGCATACTGTTTTCAACAGCAATGTGAATGTACACAATAAGTTTCAAGTTACTTAATCATAAATTTATGTTTATGCAACTGTGGAGTTATATATTTATTTGTCACTGTTGTTTCCTAATTATTATTTTTTTGACATAATTTTTTGGTATTTTTTTTCAACCGCGCCACTCATATTTCTTTCGGCATGTGTTAACTAGAAGCATTAAGTTCGCCTTTGTACAGTTTTTTTATGTGCGGTAAGTTTTTAATTAAATGAATAAACACTTTTACCTTAACTAATTCTTCTGCAATGTTAGGTCATCCAAATTAAATATTAAATTATCTGTTTGCTTATATAAACAATTTAAACGACATTTGTTGTGAAATGCAACTATTAAGCAAATAAATACAAGTAGATACTTAAGTTTATCCATTGTTAAGTATTCGTGGAATATGATCGTTGTTGGACTATGGGCTGATTAAAAAAATGTTAGAAGAATATTCGAATACCATCACAAAAAATGTCTTGCCGAAGAATTCGTGGAATCAAAATTGATGACGACCCATTTGGTGTTGCGGTTGAGAGGTCGGCTGCAACACTAAGGGTTCCGGGTACGATCCCCGGGCAGTACAAACATTTGTGTGCCAGCATGAACATGTCTGTTTGTAATGGTCTGGGTGTTTTCTATGTATGTATTTACAAAAAAAAATGTGTATAAGTATATTTATCCGTTGTTTAGTACCCATAATACAGGCTTCACGCTTAACTTGGACTAGATGGCGCTGTGTGAATGTCAGTGAATATTTATTATTATTATTATTGAAAATTGTTTACCATACCCATGAATTTCACTAGCAAGCACTTATTTGAGTCTTGTTCAATCAATCATAACTACTACTATCTTATATGTGCGTAAGATATGCAATAAGCAAACAAGTATCCATCCAGATACAAGCACAAACTCGTGATGCCACGATCAAAGTTACACATGCACAGCCAGGGCCCCAATTCTATGTGTGTAAGAATTTACAACAAATTGCCAGATACAATTAAAGATGAGGAAAACTATTCTAAATTTATAAACAAATTGAAAGTAATGTTAATAGAAAAATGTTATTACACAATAAATGAATTTCTGGAAACAAAAATATTTTAATAATTAATAATCAAAAAAGGGAATTATATTAAAGATCACTAATTATTTTCAATCCGATCAGTACAAGTATTTTTATAACCTGAATTTAAATGATTGTTTATAATAGATTTATAATGTATTTAAATGATTACTCATAAAGGTATAATCAATAAAAATATACTATTTATTCATATTCGTGAATTTATTTTAATTTGTTTTGTTATTGATCTTGCATGTACAACATATTTTGTAAATGTTTTTAAAAGTAAAATGTATTGTTGTTGTGCCCTTCAGGGTCCACATGTGAACTGTTATTACAAATGTACACCTTTTAACTTCATGTGGTATGCAATAAAGAATTGTGAATTGTATTGTGCATTTACCGCGTTATAAAACTACACACTAATCATATTTTCACTAGCCATGTCATTCGGACATCCAAGGCAAGGATTATAAATGAAGTAGCTATATAAAAAAGTAGGCCCCCTCCTAAGAGATTAGGATGATAAAATATAAGTCATAGATTTACGAAATATATTTCTATTTCGAAATAAATAACGTAGGATACCAAAATAATATAAGAGATTTACCACAATCTTTAGGTGTCCATCATCCCACGTATAAGTATTTGAAATTAGCTGAGGTACGTAATTCCTTATATTGTGTGTGGGTATTTTAAATGTAGGTTTAGGTTATATTCAAGACACGAATCTTTTTACTGTCCAACTGTTGCTCAATAAGAGAATATGCTTCTTACGTTAAAAATTGTGCAGGGCGGTCAGGGCGCTTACCTGACGGTAGGTGATACGCCTGACCATGACTGAGCGGCATTGATGGAGAGCAACAGCTGACAGACTGTTTTTATTCTCCATCAAGGCTGCACTACGCCTGTTACTTAGGGTAACAGATGTCAGGTCTCTTATCCGGTAATTTGACTAGGTGTCAAACACTAAAGTGATTGGGAATTATTCATAATCATGCGATTTAGATGGATAAATATAACTGAAAACGGGTACGTATGGGTACTAAACAACTGATAAACATACTTATCCGCTCGAACGTAACACGCGCATAGACAATAGATTCATCTATTATGTTTTGTGACTAAACGTCCGTGCTACGCACGACCGCAGGTATAATTTTTTTATAAATACATACATATTATACATAGAATACACATAGATTATAACAAACGAAACGTTTATGCACACAAGTGTTTGTACTTCCCGGGAATCGAACCCAGAACCCTTGGTGTATTAGCAGACATCTCGACCAATTACACCAAATGGGTCGTCGTCTAAATAAATTATTTGAACTGAGAAATTGGAGGATAACGTCCCACTATAAGCCACATGTCTTCTTGCACAACATGACTATGAGGTGATAGAGCACTAACCCACTACGAGAGCCCAATGCGGCTTGGAGAACAGCAACGATAGTATTCGGGAGCTACGGCTTAACGTGCCCTCCTGTGCATAAATATGTTTCTGTTATAAACGGATGATTGAGCCAATAATTTCATAAACAAATTGGAAAAAATCGCACTAAATGTCTTTCACTCTGTAATCGCACCATGAAATTCAAACTCACTACCCGGATCACAAAGGTCTTAACTGAACACTCTGACCACGAAGGCCGTTTTACTTTAATGCAAGAATTTAAAAAAGAATATTCTCTTTAAATATGACAACAAAATGGCGTTACAACCTCACCATATACAAATGTTAAGTACAATATTAGCGAAAATGTAACTCTATGAAATGAATAGAAATATATAATCCCCTGCCGCAGACATTGCCTTTGAAATTAATTAATTTCGCTCTGAAGGGACTGACAGTTGTTACATAAAAACTACGTACATAATTCCACAGAACTAAGATGTTCTGGCTTGCCTATCAATGGCTTGTTATATCTATTTTGCCCACATTATGTAAAATTTTCGAAAAAATATTACTTAATCAGTTGCTTTCACATTTTAACGCTAATAAATTATTACATGAAAAACAGTTTGGCTTCACCAAAATTAAAAATACTACTGACGCAGGGATTGCACTAATTAAGTATATTTTTGATGCCTGGGAGGATAGGCAAGATGCAATTGGAGTTTTATGCGACTTATCTAAAGCTTTTGACTGCGTCGACCATGAAACACTTTTATTTTGCGTAATTTGACAAGGACGAAATATATTTTATGTAACTTTATTTTTAAAAAGGCCTTATTATTTAATTAAGGGGGTTACGATATCTAAATTAGTTTATTTTGTTTTCATTATAAAAGTGCTTTAGTTTTATACGTATTACGTATATCCGACATACACACTTGTGTGTTTAACATCTTGAAGTTCGAATCACGATTTTATAATTACACACAAGTTATTTATACATATTATCGATACATTGAGAATAGAATAGATTTTCTATTGTGTCTGATATCCCGGCGGTTAATAGGTTAAATTATTATAATAAACACTGTAAACAAAAAAAGATTTTTCGTTTTCATATAGGTACCTTTTATGAACCCAGGCCCAAGACCGTATACCTAACTTGGGATGAGCCTTGACATTTAAAATAATATAAATAAAACGTTCCAAGAATGAGTATTCCTAACTATAAACTTTATTTATTTAGCAACAAACAATTTTTAAAGCCATTTGAGCGCTACAAAGTATCTAAATAGGGATTTAATTATTCTGAGAAAGAAGCCTATATTCAAAAAGCTATAACATAAACAAAGAACTGGCTAGGCTCTAAAAATGCAAAAGAATGGTGCAAATCAGCAGTACCCTTATAAATATTTTAAGGCTTGAAAACGCGTTCCACAAAATTTAAAAATAAAAATTCACTTAACCTGCAGCGACCGACTCGGCTGGTGAGATGATAACAGTTTAAACTTTTTGTCAACTTGGGGGAAATGAACTAGCAGTGTCTACAAAAAATCTGTAGGCAAATTTTGTTCTTTCAAATATGTACATGAAAATATAAAAAATTAGCAAAATGGACATAGGAGGTGAAAATTGTTTGGTAAATGCTTTATAGTGAACGATTTAAATTTTGAAAAATGCTTTTGTTCTGTTCTTTGCCACTCTTATAACGTTCAATTGAACATTATCTTGGAAACCTTTCAACAAACTTGTATGTTGAATAATTTTATATTTGATGTCATATCTTAAGAATATCAACTATCAAAAACCTATTCTATGAGAGTTAAAAAAATGTCAAAACACATCGCTTGATTTGACTGGTCTTGGCGAGGGTACTACTCCAGACGAGCTTTCAAATTCTTCAAATTCAAATTCTCGAGATACAGTAACATAGGATCCGGCATTATCCCAGTGTCGCTGGGCAGGATCACGAGCAGAGATTATAAATTTTGAGTCCTAAAATAAAAACACTGGAATCATACATTTTTGGACTGGACGGATGGACCCGTTTAGATATTTTTACGATTATTTTACACTTAGCAACACTCAACTATTTGTCTTTAAAGCTAGAAGTAATTTATGCCACCTATATTTATGTATCTTCTTTTTATTATTCATATATATCATCTTAAAGCCCTCTTGTAAATTGTTGTGATTCCTGACCCGACCACGAAATGGAACGGAGTTTTTGTAATGGCACAAATTCGTTACTTTAATTAGCTAGCATCGAAGCAAAATATTGAAAAAAAAAAAAACAAGAGCCACCGTAGATTGTATCATTTTATTTTTTAACTCGCATAAAGAACGTTTTTTAAACAAAATTTAGGCTTATAATGGCATTATGGCTTACAAATGCTATATAAAGATATATATTCTGTACTTTTACTTTAAGAAATACTGCCTAGTTTAATTACTGCCTCGTGGTTTAGGAAGTTTATAAGGTTGTTATGAACTATTACGAATCCACTAATCTATTCTAAAATAACTTTAAACCTATTAGTTTAAACCATTGGATTTTTACTAATAAACTCTGCTTGTATTAAGACCTTTTTATGTTATTTTAAACCACATCATAAAATACTAATATACATACGCACGAAAAAAAACATTCAGTATATTCCTCGTCACCAAGGTCGTCCCGTCTACTTTCAAAGATTAGGGTGCAGAGTAAACATGGCAAGAAAAACACCTTTCGTTTACTGGAGCACGAAAATATCAATAGATAATAAATTTATATCAAATGGTAAGATGATAAAGTCATTGAACCTTCTTGGCTTGCCAGTTTATTTGTCTACAGATTGGGAAAACTACACTTATATCCTTTAACGCCTCATGCTTTTATTGTTGTTGACAAAACAGTGAGGGTTAGATCCAAAACAACGATTGATTGAGACTAACGACAGAAAAGGTTCAACGTCTTCTTTGACTTAGCTTTTATTAGAATTCCTAATTTAAACGGCTCAATTTATTATATTACAGCTTTTATGTGTTTGTTTTAATACTGGGCGAAGTGGTAGCAAATGTCAAAGTTATTGAATAAGTGATGTAAAACTCATCTAAAAAAAGAAAGAAAGGAAAACATATTTATTTGGTACACATCCAAAACATTGTACAAGTATATAAAAAAGATGATAAGGAAAACACTGAAAAGCAATATATAAATATCTATGGATTCATATCTTTTCATCAGCAGTATAATTATATTTAATAGTAGAGTAGCATTGGGACGGTCGTTTAAGATTTCGAAGGAGCAACGAGTTTTTTATTAACTGACTGCTGCTATTGGCCGCTGGTGGCCTTTATAGCTTCACAGGTGACTCTCAGCCTTAGTATTTACACAACGAACCTAAAGGAAGGGCGCCCCAGAGAGGGGCTCGAACCTCGGCTTAGGGTGTTTTGGGGTGGGCTAGGTAGCCTAAATCTTTGGAGAGAAAAAGAGGCCTGGCACACACCAGCTATGCGGATATGGACTGAGCGAACTACAGGAAATCGCGACGATAGCACCCGCCGGCGAGGTGGAATCTAGGATGTTGGTTTATAGAGTTTCAAAGTAATCAAAGTGTTTTATAAGGGGCAAAGAATGCGTGGCCGTCCTTTAAAAAGGGTGAAAGAAAAGGTTATATAGGAGTAGAGAGAGATATTATGGCGGCGATAAACAACGCCACTACGTTTTTACGCCATACATTAAAATGAAACTCAAAAATGTTTTTTTCATCGTAGCCCCCGTGTTTGGTATCAATGTGTAGAGCTTAAAAAATGATATCGAGGTTACTAATATCTTTTTTTTAATTCAATAGTTTGCGCGAGAGACCAACGTTAAAAAAAAAGCGTGCCCTCCCCCTTCTAATTTCTAAAAAATATATATGATGTACATGAACATAAAATCTAACAACGAAATTTAGTTTGAACGATTTCTAGTGTGTAGTTTTTTTTGCATCATTACCTATGAACCACTATTTTTCATATTAAAGCTGTAGTAGGTGCCTAAGTAGATAAAAAATACTTTGTTTTATGTTACTTGCTGCTGCGGAACCCTCCACGGGCGATTCCGACTCGCGTTTGGCCAATTTTTTTGATGATGACGCAGTATCACTCCGGTCCAGCCAGTCTATACGTGGCGAAGCAAAGCTTTCCTACACTTTAATATTTGTAGGACAAAAACACAATGTCACCTTGTTACATGCACGCGGTCATTCGCGGTCTGACGCAAGAATTTTGTAATATTCTAACTATAACTAGGTATTCTTTCTGACAATATTTTATATGCAACCTGCGAATATGTAAGTATGCGAGTGCTTTACGACGCCATCATTCTGCGGGTTTCCACGAATTCCATCAACTCATTTTGCCTGCAATGACTGTGGTTAGTGCCCTTTCTAGAATTTACGTTCAAAGAATTTTAGATCATCCATTTAATAACAACGTAAAAGAAGATTTTTTTAAGTCATAAGTGAAGGGACGGTCAGTGCGCTCACCTTGTGGTAAGTGATACGTCAGACCATGACAGAAGTAGTTTTAAAAGAAATTAATTATAGCATATTATTTTCCCGTCAACACCCGTCGCCCGAGACGACCTCATTATTTTACAAAGTATAAAACTTTCCTATTTCATGAGACTATATCTGGAACTATAACGATGGTACCTACCCAAAGACTCAGTGCCAAGTGTTTTTTAATAAAAATTTTGGCCTAATTAATCATACAATTGTTTGATAATATTTTGCTTTTGGCAAGACTGGAGTGAAAACTCCATATGCACGATTTTTTGC
>PQWD01007009.1:0-30183 GCA_019425675.1 Leucinodes orbonalis | reverse complement strand
GATTTAAGTAAAAAATATTATTATAATCTATACAGAACTATGCTATGGAAGTCTCATAAGAGCGTGCTGGCTCGCCTGCCGCTTATAACTCGTCCCTGGCTGGCACGTCGTCGTCCTCTTCGAATTCACTCTGAAAATGAAAATTCAATAAAATATTTAAATTTATTAAAAAAATGTATATAATCGACCTTTGCGTCATTTTGCCAAAGAAATAAAGCAAACTGGGACCAAAAGGCTTCTGAGATCTTGTGGCTTTGATGATAATGAGAATCAGCAAATTAAAGTGGCAGAATTAATGCTGTTAGACCAGACGAGTTCTAGAATTGAGAACGCGTAGGACTGGGATATCTAGCGCAGAATGGGGAAGACTTATGTCTAGCAGTGGACTGCTACAGGTTGAAGAAAGAGAGACAGTGTTCCAAAGTGGAAATATGTGAATTCTTGAGATAGTTATGTATACTGACCACGCTGGGCTGCGCCTCGGCTTCAGCGCCGTCAGTCTCCACGAACTTGGTGAGTCCCGCCAACGTCCTCTCGCCATTGTAGTCGCGCACCTGTTCATAAACAATACATAATTAGTAACTAGCGACCCGCCCCGGCTTCGCACAGGTGCTATGCTGATAATAGGCACGCTCCCGCCGCAAACCTCAAAAATATCAGTATTTCTCCACTATTCCCTGGGTGCTTTTATACATATAAACGTTCCTCTTCAATCACCCTATCTATTTAAAAAAACCGTTAGGTAGTTTCAAAGTTTTAAGCATACATACAGGGGTATAGGGACAGAAAAAGCGACTTTGTTTTATACTATTAAGTGAAGTAATTAGTTATTGATAGACCCAAGCCCTCCCACACATAATTATACTTTTTATTTATTTATCACTACTTCTGTTAGCCACAAATGACCTTTACAGTTTCACCAGGCAAGCGACGAGCACAGTTGGTTTTCAGTATTTAAAATGTACAAAACAAGCCTAAGGGTGTCCCAGGGCGGGATTCGAACCTCAGCTTACAGCGTTGCGGGGAGGGCTAACAACACCCAGGACTACCTTGCAACAATATGCATGGAGATTTTTTAATATGTTGTTACGGCGGATTATTTGAAAATTATCTCATCTTTGTAACAGATTTCACAAATTAATTCTATATATTTCGGTGTTATTTAATTGAACGACAGTTACCAATAAGGCATGTTTAAAAATACTGATGTATAGAAATGCTACAAAAATCTTATATCTTATTGAGTATGTTATCACAAAAACTACATGTAATGTCAATTTTTTAAGAGTTTTTCTAATAACGATAGATTTCAAATCACACGTACTGCGATGTGTCTGATAACACATTCTGGTATGATAAACACTACACATGTCTATGCGTAGTGTTATCGTATGCGTATGTTATCATACCTGCACATTGCACTGCACGTTTTCGCACCAAATCTTGCAATTTTTTAAATGAAGAATTTATTATGTTTTCTTATTAAGCAGGTCTGATGGATATATATTTCAACTTGTCAAGATTTTTCAGTTTTTAATTTTTTGAGTTAAATATTTAATATTTGAATCTCAATGAATGCTAAATAAAGATAGAAGCCGTTGATCTCGGCTACTATCTAAGGGTGATCGTTAACACCCACCAATCCACACTGAGCACGCATTTTTTTTTTATAGTATAGGGGCCAAACGAACGGGGTGGGTTACGGCCCAAACTGCCCATATCCATGCTGTGTGGGAAGACCAGACCCTGCGATACTTTATAGGTTGATGATTATTTAAAGATTACAACATCCAAATGGTTGTTACATTATTGTCATATTCGATGTTAAGATGTAATTATTTTTTCATTCATTCTATCTACTAGGTGGTTAGACTCGATACTGAGTCGTCTAGGTAGGTATCACCGCAGTGCCCGATATCGTCCCGTGAAATAAGAGTGCTAATCGCTTGTTTCGGGATGAGGGCTAATGAAATTACCGAGTATGAGAGACCTAACATTTGTTGTCTCGAGTGACGGGCACAGTGCGGGATTGATGAAGAAGAATAATAACTATCAGTGGTTGGTCTCCTTCAATGTCGCTCTGCTATGGTCATGCGTATAATATAAACATAAATAAATAAGGTGTGAAGCCTGTCTTATGGATACTAAACAACAGATAAACATACTTATTTACATTTTAAAACACATAGAAAACACCCAGACCATTACAAACAGACATGTTCATGCGCATAAATGTTTGAACTGCCCGGGGATCGAACCCGGAACCCTTGGTGTAGCAGCCGACGTCTCGACCATTACACCAAATGGGTCGTCGACTTACGTATCACTTGCCATTAAATGAGCGTCCCGACCGTCCTGTTACAAAATGTACCTAGACTATCCAAATTAATTAAATAGCGTCATACCTGGTTGTCCTTCGTGTACAGCTTGATGGTGGGGAACGAGGTGATCTTGGTGTGCTCCAGCTCGTTGGCAGTGGCGTCGATCTTGGCGATCACCACGTCATCGTCACTCTCGAAGTGGGCGCCCAGCTTGTCGTAGATCGGGACTAGCTGCTTGCAGTGACCGCACCTGACGAAGGAAACCCGCACGTTAATAATCCGGTAATTGACATCACTAATCGTTGACGTACTTTTTATGAACTGTCAAAAGGAACGTTTCCATATATTTTGTATGGAATTAGTGATATGGAATTAGTGATATGTGACGTCATTATTTACTATCACCAATTGAACTTTTAATTCTTGTTTTCATCATCATCTTTAGATCATTAAACGTCCCCACCGAGGGGTATGAGCCTACCCGTAAAGGCTGTTTAGGCCTTAGTTGTCGACGACTTCACGTACAACCTTTGAATCTCTTCGTAGGCGTGCGCAGGTTTCCTCACGATGTTTTCCTTCGCCGTAAGAGCGTCGGATAACGGACATAAAATTTCGAAAATGCGAAAACACATTGGTACGTGGCGGGATTTGAACCTCAACCCTCCCGTCACGAGGGCAACAGTCCACACCATTGAGCCACCGACGCTCAATAATTGGTTAAAAATACAATATTGTATATGAACAAAAGTGATTTACCGAACGACATATAAAATAAGATGCGCTTGTATAAAAAGAAGGTTTGGTATTTTATTGCGAATGGTGGAAACTAGCGGATTATCAAGCATCGTTAGCTCATTGGAGGACTGTTGCCTTGCGACCCGGAGGGTGTAGGTTCGAATGTATACACGTACTAATATTCCAGCAGTACTTAAACATTACATGGGTCCTATCGGATAACGTTTAACGATGCACGTTTAAGTTTAAACGTCTGCACAACCCGTTATCGCTTTGTCATTGTTTTCGTGACGTTCGAACAAATAGAAGTCATTAACTTAATGTTATCGATAAATTCTAGTTTAATACAGACGTAAGGGGCTTAAACAGTTAATAGACCCAACTTATTATTGAGAACATCTTATAACCCTGTACTTTATTAAAATGTTTAGCTAACTAAATTCAGTACAGTGTGCCAGCCAACACTTAAAGTATTCAAGCACTAGAATTCCAGACATTATAATGGAAAATAAAATTGTTTCTGTTGGATATATCCGTCTATGCCGGTCAAATGAAGAAGGATTAAAGACAGCTTCAATGAAACTACTTTTCATAGTGACCAGTATAGAATCATAACATCCGCTGATGGACTTGGCTTCCCCTAATTAATTACATAAATGGGGTTTTCAGACCACAAACTGAACTAGAATGCGTATTAGAAGCTCGCTAGATAATGTTTGTTTACATTGAGATGTACTACATGAAGGTTGGCTTGAGTCCTTAGTCAAATAATCTTAAGTCAATAATGTTATAATTTTTGGTTTCGACCCTTAGCTGATAATTAGAAATTTATAAAGCTGTTGAGACATTACTACTTCAATAAGTCTAAGAGATAAGGAGTCTAAATGTTTAATATTTATTAATCTCTCTCTCTCTCTCGCTCTCTTTAAGGATATCGAAGTCTCAATTATCTTAAAACAACAACTATTATCGCATTACTTTATAAACAAATACATACTTTGGGGCCAGAGAAACATTTCTATGCTCTCTAGTACTGCCAATGTTACGTACATTACGTACAACGGCGGTGTCATTTACCATCAGATAAGCCGTCTGCTAGTTTGCCCTCTATTGTATGACAAAACCCACTTATTTGATCTTAAGAAAACTCAGCCTATACATTATTAAACAGTGTATTCAAAGATCTTAAAAGTTCCCTAGTAACAACACAGCAACAAAGCACAGCTCATTAAGTCAATTTCCAGGTCATAGTTGACACGAGTGGGCGTAAAACGAGGGTATAAGATGGACAGAATTAGCATAAAGCCTTCCACGCCACGTCGAGTAATGTCAATGACGTCACTGGCGCTTGAAGAATGCGCGTAACGAGCGAAAGATCCGTGCAAATTGGTGAGCAACACGTACTTATTTAACGAGACATCTGTATTTGCAGATCGCAAATAAATGGTACGACAATGTCAAGGATAAACCCGGCGAGTGAATGTTACCTATCGAATATGTCTTATTTAATTAAAATACAATTTGTTATATTACTTGAAATGATACTTAATTGTCACAAGTGGTCCATGTATTTCATTATGCTTTGATAATAAAACGTCATATGTGGTGACAAGAATTAATAAATTGCGGCTTATTGTTATAGATACATAACACGTGTGATATTTTTTTACAATTAGAAACATTTTACATAGAATATGTATTAAAAAAAAAATATAGTTATGAAATGATACAACAGCATTTTCTTTGAGTAAAAAAAACTTAATCATTAATACACATATCATTATAATATGTACCATTATTTTACAAATAGTACTTGTAACAATTGTGAGATAATTGTATTGGTTATGTCAATTGAAATGGTAAGTACCTACGAAAATATATTTACTGCAGCACTACTAAACTGTTATTTATCTAGAGGTCCCACAAGGTCAAATGAGTGAACACGAGTCACAACTTGCCATAGAAACAGGGCAAATGGGCACCTTGTGAATAAATAATTGTTCATAATGTAACACTTGTGGAAACAGAAGAAACAAATGTTTTTCTCATTGTCTTTATCGCCTTCCAGACCATTCTATAGGTACTATTTGTTACGTAACTAATGTTCTTTAAAAATAAAATTGGATCATGAGGAAACCTGCGCACGCTACGAAGCGATTCAAAGGTTGTACGTGAAGTTAGCCAATACACCCTTTACGGGTAGGCTCGTGTGCCCCTCGGTGGGGACTTATAATAACCTAATGATAAAAATTTGACGTTCTTATTTTGGACAAAAGTGGACCAGCTTTAAACACTAAATTAGAAACAATAACAAATGAATGTGATAACGTTAGGTTAAACAAATCATCAGGACGCTATAAGTGTATTTATTACATCCTTTAATTAGTAATCGATTCCAGATATATGTTAAGGTATACATACAATTACATGTAAATATACAGAGCAATTATTACTTTTACCCAATAAATGTAATGATTATCGCAATGAATTGTTTTTATTATGTACTTGTGTAATAAATACAAATGATATGATGAATAGTTTTTATTAAAAAAGAAAGGAAAAAAAATAATCGAACAACTTATTTTTTTCCTTTCTTTTTTAAATGTTATTGTCATAAAGATGTTAACCTGTAACTGTGTAGTCAAATAAATGTATTTCTTCTTATATATTTAAATAAATAAGACAATTGACATTCAGCATCAATGTCAATGCCTACATCCTATTTCACAATACACACAGTTGCTATAAAACCATTACTGCTAAGGATAAATAGTTAGGAGAGCTTGTACTCAATAATTTACCATTATTATTAATCCGTCATCCGACTTGATACTCAGTAGCAACCTACACACGTGTTATCAATGAACACGTAAAGCACAGTCTCTAGTTGAATTCGATTTGGAACACAGCTATAGCACTAGCATAACTTTATGGCGTGAGGAATAAATAAGTTTGAACCCCGTGTACTAACTCATTTTTTTCTCCAGTAAACATTTATACACATCGTTTCCATATAAAAATATTTGTCTTTGTGCGCCATTTCAGTTAATGGTGACTGAAAAACAATAGCTTTTTTATGTCTCTACTTTGATGACAGTCGAAATGGAGACCTCAAATTTCCCATCGCCATGTTTACTTTATTTTTTTTTATGGATGATATCGCACTTGTTACTCCTTCAGAGCTACAAGTGTACACGCGTGTCAGTTAATGAGACGAAAAAAAATTAAATGTCATTATTATTTGCCTACCACTCGTTGGCTTCCTTTAAATGTCTCCTAAAAATCTACGGCCAGCAATTGGCAGTTTGGCAGATTATTAAAAATGTAAGTTGTGTTTCCTATTCAACCTATCGCAGTCCACTGCTGGACATAGGTCTCCCATTTGTCAACTTGTGTTTAAGTTTTTTTTTTTTTAAGTAGTTGCTAGTAGTCTGTAGTTTCATTAGCTTCATTTGACATTAATAAGTGTTCTGTAAGGACCTAAACTGAATAAACACTTTACATTTTCAGTCAGAAAAAAAATGTTATAGTAATAGAGTGTAACTCACCATGGCGCGTAGAACTCGACAAGGACCTTCTTGCTGTTGTCGAATACGACCTCGTCAAAGTTGGTGGCGACGAGCACCTTGACTGGCTTCGCGGCCCAATCCTCGGGCAACACCTCGCTAAGGAGATGCTGCTTCAGCTTGCCGTCGAAGAACGATTGGATGAATTCCTGCACAAAACATAACCATATTCAGTTCTATACATTGCGTTGACTCTTACTTCTTTCTTATCGAGTCAATATGATTCATAAGTTAAATATCGAAAGTGGAATTATTTTGTCCATCTTTAATGATACCGTATTGATGATGGTGGTTATTATAAGCCTAAACTAAATAAATGCATTTTTAGGATTATCATCAGAGGCCTCCGTTGATGATGATGATGGAGATCATTAGTCATGGTTGATAAAATAAAATTAAAACTATGTATACATGGATTCGTTTTGTTACAAAGTCAATATATTATTTATTGGCACTTCCCATTGTTATAATTAATAATAGCAGATATTGGCCTTGAAATTTGCATACTCATAAAGAAATACAGTATCATACATCTGGTTAACAATTACATAACTATGGAATACTTAAGCACTGTGTTTAGCGCCGCATATCAACCGAGAAATGTGCAAACTCATAAAAGGCATTCTTTGTTGGAAAATAAGTTTTAATATAACCGTAAAAAGGCATACATTTGATTATAATGAAACAACCGTTCGTAATAATACGATCGAGACGTGGGCAAGTGCTCATAAATTACCGATTCGATACCGCAGTTAATTTACACTAATGTTATCAAATTTTAAACATGCATATACGATTTTAATAGATTTTATATTAACATTTAATGTTCTATGCATAGAGAGACTACGTATGAGAGTGTTGTTTGTGTTTATATATGAAATATAATTATAATAAAATAAAATGTTAACAGCACTTAGGTAATTTATCATAAAATAACATTTAGTAGCCTAACTGCTTATAAAGGGAAAACTATCAAATAAAACAATGGGGTTTAACTCACATCACATTTCACTTAAAATGACCACTATATTTTCATCTTAGTCATCACTTTGTATTTAAAGTAGTTTTGCTTGTTTCGGGAATCATCACTGCAATATCTCATATAAGTGACTCGTAATCTTTAATCGCAATTGTTATGAAAGTAACCCCAACCTACTTATTGCACTTTGCCTTAGAACCATAGAAAAGTAAAATTAAATGTAATATCCAAAGACACATCGCCATCTAGCCCCCATTTCAGCAGGCCCAGCTTGTATTACGGGTACTGAACCACGGATAAACATATTATAGCTTCATAATATACATAGAAACACTCAGGCCCGTATTGCTGACTCAAGCGTTGATCTTCACTTAAGTAGAGTGAGAAAGGGATAGCGCTCTATACGATAAATAGCACCATCCCGTTCTAACTCAATTGAATTAAAGATCAACGTTGAGTCTCGTTCTAGAAACCGGGCCTCAGATTCATACAAACAGACGTGTTCGTGCACACAAATGTTTGAACTGCACGAAGATTGAACCCGGAACCCTTGGTCCGATTCGACGTGTCAACCATTACACCACACATGTAGTCGTAATATTCTTACCTCAATTGTGTTGGCGTTGAGCTCGTTGGAGGCGGGCTTGTACTTGGCCATGTCTTGTTCGAGGGCGATGAGGCGCGCTGATGGTACTTCGTCCTTCTTCATTCCGAAGAACTCCAGGATTCTGAACAAACAACAAACTATGTATTCTTTTCGAACCTTTTTAATATACTTTTTATTATCTGGGGGAGTCACTTATGAACAGTAATAAAATCCGACAATTAATAAAGACATGAGAAGAGTCACCAGTGCGTTCCTCGCTTTTTAAGAAAGAATAACACTCTTTGCTTAAAGGTTCCAATACAGATTGTATTGGAATTTTATTGAATACTGCTCTGCTGCGATTCTCAAATAGTTGTCAGGTAAAGTTAAAAGCGTCGGTCGCTCAGGTGTGGACTGTTGCCTTCCGATCGGGATGGAGCAGGTTCCAATTCCGCCACGTACCAATGTGATTTCGAATTTTCGAAATTAAATGTACATTATCCGAGGCTCTTACGGTGAAGGAAAACATCGTGAAGAAACCCGCGCACGCCTCCGAAGAGATTCAAAGGTTCTGCGTGAAATCGGCCAATCCGCACTGGGCCCGCGTGGACGACTAAGTTCTAAACACCCGGCACGGGTAGACTCGTGCCTCTCGGTGGGGACGTTTAATGAGCTGATGATGAAGGTTACATGTGTCTCCATTACACCCCAGCACTTAGTTGGGAGTGATTTATTATAAAAAAACACGTCTAAGGTTGGCAAACCGCCACAAAGTTCATAATCAATTCTATCAAACTACCGCATTAAAGAAATAGGATTAATAAACTTAATTAAGAAAATATTCTATACATAGGTGTAATCATTTATAGGAGAACGAATTGGTAGGCAGCGGGTTTGTCAAGTCTCCCACTGAGTATGATACAGCATGGTGAGGTTGGCTTATTAAGTTAAAAGTCTTCGTGGGACGTAAGGGATCCCAGAAAACCATTTTCCTTTTTATTTATTAATTTGGGATAACATAAATTCAGTGACCTGATGGTGGAAGTACAAATTGGCTTTTATATAGGTTATTCGTTTTCTAGTATAGTGAAACTCTGGTAAATCATATATAAAAATACTAAACAAAGGTTGAAAAATACTTAACACTGCATATGCACAATACATGGTATTGCAAACACCTAAGCATTCGTCTTATCTTATCTATATCCATTGTTTTGCACAATGTGAAGTTTTATTAATAAGTTCCTGGCTGTGATTTAGTGGTCCAAGTGTAGAATTAAATTTTCTGCTTGATCCAAATAAAGAGCCCATAATGTAAGTCACTATTTGCGATTTGCCCTAGTTTGGAGTGAGGTACTTGCAGGCGACACATGCTAAAGATTTTTATGCACATTTCTCATCGGTCATTCTAGGCGCCTTCTTAGTTATATATAACTATTCTGTGCAGGAAGGCTTGTGCCATACAGTGGGTAGTTATAGCCTGATGATGAAGATGATTATTGAATCATTAACATATTCCAGGACTGTAAACACCCATAGCAATGTTTGTTTTACAATAACAGGTTCAATTTTGACAAGAGTCGGTACCGAGTCGTCTGGGTAGGTATCACCTCAGTGCCAGATATCGTCCCATGAAATATAAGTGTTTTCCACTTGTGTTTCGGGATGAGAGCATTGTAGGTAGTGAAATTACCGGGTATAAGAAACCTAACATCTGTTGCCACGGGTGACGGGCGCAATGCGGCATTGATATCCACTGACATTCACACAGCGCCAATTAGTCCCAAGTTAAGCGTGAAGCTTGTATTACGGGTACTAAACAACTGAGAAACATACTTATGTACATTTTTATTTGTAAAAACATAGACATTATACATAGAAATCACAGTTTATCAGTTGTTGGTCTTAATCAATGCCGCTCTGTAATGGTCAGGCAGGCATACCACTTACCAACAAGTGAGCGTCGTGAGAGTCCTGACTAGTGCAATGAGTTCCTATAGTTTCATTGTGCAAATGAAAGTTTCGTACAAAATCGTCAATTTGAAATATCCACCGTGTATGGGTGGCGGGTTAAAAATAAATTACCTCTGGTGGTCGTCTTCGTCGGTGTCGATGGCGACGCACATGATCTTGTCGCGATAGTTCTTGCACACGGGCTTCAGGTTGTCAAGGTACTTCTCGAAATCGCCGTTCTTCTACATGGGAACAAAATGTACGGGTTTTGTTTAGATGAATATAAATACAGGTAATGTTAACGACTACTATACGAAACCGGTTTAACATCAAACTTTTCAGACAATTTTTTTTCAGCGTTTTGGCCGTCCTGTACATTATAATATAAAAAAAAAATGCAAACTGGGAAAAATCCCACAAAGTGATTTTCGCTATGCGGTCTCCCGTGGTATAAGAACCCACGACCGTATGACGGAGTCTCAACTCAGCGCTCAGATGACCAAAACTACGTCTAAAATAATCAATGAAAAAAGTTGACAGCTACAGATATGAAGAAAAAAACTAACAGTATCCATACTTTTTGCAGTATTCAAATACGGAATATTAATACATGGCCTAATAGTTATTACTTTGATAAAAACATATGAATTTTATATATATAAATATAATAAAATATATATATATAAATAGAATAAATAAAAACATATGAACAGGCCATTTGGCCCATTGTCCCGATTCCTCGTACTTTTTTAAAATAAAAACAACGGTACTGCGCGTAATATAGACGGATGCTTGTCGAATCACTGGGTCGATGAACTGAAAGGTCGTTGGCTTTACGCCCCGTCTCAATATTAAAGACATAATTAGTTATGCAAGTGTAAACGGTTTTTGTACGCGACACTGAAATGCAATTAGCAGTTTGGGAAACGTAGTGAGGGTTCTAATATACTCGATCGCGTTATCATACACTTACGTGAGAGAAAGGGAAATAAAAAAATAGAATCGACAGTTTTCCATAAACGTCAATTATTGTTAGATTTATTTTCATCATAAAAAAGGAATAATCTATTAATCTTAAATAATGATTACAAGTCAGCATTTAAATGTTTAATAACTTAGTCATTAAAAATGAAAGTTAGATAGCATACGCCAATGAATCACTGCTTAATGAATCATTAAGATTTCAACTAACGTAACTGCGTTTTCAATGCTTCAAAGCTAGACATTAACTTACTTTGACAATGTTATAAGAAAGTTAATGCCAATTTTTGCATATGAACTAAAGTCTGACATTATCAGCTTGATCGAAAGTTTTCTATAGCCATAAGCATATTGAGACGTGATTTTTGCAAACGAGTTCAGTATTGGGTGAAATGACGTGTTCAGACACATTGCTTACTTTCACTATGGGAACTGCGCTCTCCTACTAGACGCACCGTGCCCGTGACCTTTTAGCCTTTCACCATTGACTTAGCGAAGTTTCTATATATGTCTTTACATTCTTGGGCAATGGTAATGAAAACGAATAGCGGTTGTTATTATAGAAGGATAAATTTTTCTATTGATTTTGCTTTACTTGTGTACTATCTGAAGTCAAGCAATGGACCATTGTTAATATGATGCAAGTCATAGGACAATAGGTTTTGGAAATAGAACAGAATATCTAAATAATCTTTGTCATAACGAATAGTCTCCGTACTCAGCGGTAAACGCCTACTTTGAGCCTTTTTCTGATTTTCAAACAACAATTAGAATACTTTGAATTAAAAACTTTGCCAACACTTATATTCTGTATACCCTTCGTTAATACAAAGCATAAGAGACCTTAATCAATTTCCTAACAAATTAAAACCACCTGTTATAATCCCTAAAGTAAAATCCCCTTAAAAATCAGATCACTAAGTGTCTAGACAACTTAAATAAGACAACAAAGCTTGTGCTACGAACTAACAATCGATTATAAATATACCTTAATATTACGAAGTAATTACTTGACAGGAACAAGAGAAGGTGGGTATTTGATTTGTCCACCAAGATCTTGGATGCGTCTCGTGAGAGAACTCGACGATGATGGGCATGCCTGTACGAACACCCAGGTTTTGAAGGACTCCTCGCTGATCTTCTCACCGTCATATTTGACGCGGGGCTCCTCGAACTGCACGAAATTGGAATTATGTCACACATTTACTTTTTTCTCCACATAATCATCATCATGTCATTAAGTGTCCTCTTGGGGCACGAGCCTATCCGTAAAGCATGTATATAGGCCTTAGTCATCCACGAGGGCCCAGTGCGGATTAGCCAACTTGGCGCACAACCATTGAATCTCTTCTTGGCGTGAGGAGGTTTCCTCTCGATCTTTTCCTTCACCGTATGAGCGTCGGATAAACGTGCATATAATTACGAAATCTGATTTTGATAATTGCGATTATAATATATTCATCATATCAAAACTAGATAACATTAAACATATAAGGATCAAAAGCATTGCCTCCAAACAACTTGATAAACGTAAATGAAAACCGGTTTTATATTTAAAGTGACAACGTTGCCGCAGTTTGATAGCCGACCATCGACCACGTGGAATATTAAATAGCCCAAAATTATTTGTAACAACCAACTGTAGACACACCTGTGTAATTATTATGTACGATCATGTATTGTTTGACCATTATGTGTTTAATTACGTGTACTAAAGGGATTTGTTACTAATCTAGAAGTAAATATAGTTTTCTATCATAACGGCATTGAATTTAGGCGACCGCCGCATTTTTTTATTCGCGAATTAATGAAAAATAATTTTTATTTGCCCTGTATATTATTGAAAATGGAAACTAAAGAAAACTAATCTGCCATTTTGACAAAAAAGTTTACTTAGTCTGTTTATCAAAAATATAACTGTATAACAACATACATTGACAGGATTTTCCTATCTCATAGTAAAATATTCATAACTTTTATCTCGACTCAGAGAGCATTGTACGGAGCTAAACTAGTAACAGGATGACCCTGAGATAAGGCCCTGACTGAGGTCAACATTGTCTTCAGGGTAAAAAGTATGATTTAATTTAGGGTGACATAATCAATAATGAAACTTTTCTGCCATCTTGTTTTAATGCTAAAGGTTACCGCTATAAGTATGTACTCTAGGATGAACTGATATCTGGCTATGTGAAATGACTAATGCTATTATCCTAGTTGGGAAGTTATTACTATATTTTGATGTTTTCTTCCTTGAGTCTAATGTCCCAAAATTTTAGCCATTTGGCATTAACAGGAACATATGTCTCTGATCAAAAACATTACTAAAATAGATAATTATCTCTAATAAATGTGTTCTTGTCTAATAGATAGTTTAGATAGACATGTAACAAATATTAAAGCGTCAAATTTTTTTTAACAGCTATTATAATATTTAACCCTTTGAATGCCAGGAATCCAGACACAATACAGTTAACCCCCATGGCAATCAATGCTATGCATACCTATGTGTCCCATACACAACTCAAATACCAGCCCACAAAAATTACTTAAGTACAAAAATTTGGTAATTTAGGTAAATGATAGAACTTACATTCTTGAATAGGTACACATCCTCATCAGCAGCCTCCAACTCCTTGATGACTTTCTCGTCACTGACAACAGCAAGATTTGGTCATCGATAAGGCCAGCAACATTAAGGAAGGATTTAGCCTTCTCAGAATCCTTGTCAGAGAAGAAACCAAACACAACAACTGGGTTGGATGAGATGACCTCCTTAGCTTGTTCCGCAGAAGATATTTCAATGGCGGGAGGACCAGTCTTCTTCTTTAGCCATGCAATAATGTCATCAGATTGACGGCCACCTAAAACAACACTAGAACTATAATAAACATAATTTACTTAAATTAAGTTTTTTTAAACTTGTATAAAAATTAAAAAATAATTAAAATTGTGCTAAGCAATATAATTTTGAACTAATACTTAATTTAATGGCTGTCAAAATCCTATTTTACTTTGAACTATCAAATAATTACTGCAATTTTTATGATCATGTAATAAGTATGAAATGTTTTTTAAACATTTGCGATAACTGTACTTTACACTACTAGATGTTTTAAAAACAATGTAATTAGTTTAGATTAGATTGAAACCATATAATGCTTACCTGAGTACTCAATAGGGCTGCCCTTCTTGAAGAATTTGAGTGTGGGGTAGCCCCGTACGCCGAAACTTTCAGCGAGTTCTTGCTCCTGAGTGGCGTCAACCTTTGCCAGCTTGATGGGAGATTCTTCCTCCAAAAGCTTGGTGGCAGCCTTGGCATACTCTGGGGCGAGCGATTTGCAGTGGCCGCACCATGGCGCATCTGTCACGTACACAATAATTAACATTAGCTATGCGCAAACAAAGAGCCGGCATGATCAGTTATACTGACGTGTCAACTCCTTTAAAGGATTTGAACAATTAAGATCAGTATTTTTAATAAAATAGCTCAAGAATATCGTACAACAAAGAGTTCTCGTGGGAAACTTACAGAATTCCACTAAGATGTATTCATTCGATGAAATAGCAGACTCGAAGTTAGATTTGCTGAGGACGAGCACATTTTCTTCTGTTGGAATTTCGTCTCCGAGAGCAATGCCCAATAGGGTTACAACCGCAAATATTAAGACACGCATTTTATTGTTACAACTCCTCGCAATGAGCCTACTCCTCCGAAGACGAAGCTCAATCAAATGCCGAAAAACGCCACTTCATTCACTCCGTCTTACTTTGACGTGGCAGCGTCGATCGTGTGTAGAGCAGCGATTGGTCGAATTGCTTTTTTTTAAACTAAGCGTAGTAGACATAAACATTTTTACGGTATCTTTATTAAAGTAACAAAAAGAAACAAACTGTTGAAGTTATATCAACAATTATGAAAAAAATTCAAGCATCAATTAAGTAATATTTAACAAGCATAATGAATACAATTAATTGTTTCTTGATATTTTGAACTATGATAACTATAAAATTCTAGCAGCTGACTTTGACACATGTCAATGACATAACAGGCAGTCGCAACTCCATACAAATAAAAATTACTATGAAACGGAGCAGAATTTTAATGGCGGCTATAGCCATCTCACTCACTTCCTCTGCCTCACTCTTTCTTTTTGACAATTCATTGTTCGCGGTTGTTTTGGTTAGTTTCAGTTAGTTTGAGCGTTATTGTCAATTTTGTTGTCAATGATTACTCTTTGTATTCTGTTGAAAGTGATATTTACGAGTTTCTTCATGCGCATAAGTTTTTTTTGGTTGGATAGAAGTGAAACGTGTAGAACTTTAAGTTATCATTTCAGGACTTGGAAATAAGGATTTAAAGTAAGAATGAAGTATCGGCGCTGTGAAATTGTGGCTTAAGATCTGGAAGAAAAGATGGAGTCAAACGCCACTTATGGCTAAATTTCCTGTTGATGAAGCCAGGTAGGTGTTATTTAAAGATGTATCTGAAACTATACAAACATAATATATAATATTATTGTAATAATACGAATAGCCGGTTCATCACTATAGTGCGGAATATTTCATTTTATCGATATCGATATTTTTCAGATGTAAGTTATGGGTCAAAATTGTATAGGTATGTTGCTGTTTCGGCTATCTACATTATTAATAAGAAAATAATGCAAAAAAGAAAATGTGGCGATTAGTGAAATTGATCAGATAAATTCAGATAGCAATAAAAAGTCTCAACTAATGAGTATAGCAAAGTAATAAATGGCAAGTATTCAGTGAGCTTGCTTCTTCTAGGAGAGTCATCTCCGTCGTTGATGTTTCTGTATACTCTGACAAGACTATAGTAGATAGTAGTTTAAGTCAATTGTTTTGGATACACGGAGGCAGTTTAAATTTTAAAGTAATAAGTTTGAAACAATTATTCAAAACTTTTAATATTACGTGTTTTACTTTCAGCCTGGTGCAGCATCCATGACAAATGACGTCTATTTTTCATCCTGAAGTTGCTACGAAAATAGAAATAGAAAGAAATCAAAATTATGAAAAACTAAACAAAATCGGGTTTGATGTGCCTCGAACCATGTAATTTGTGTGAATACCAGTCTACGTACAAAAATATTTATGACTGTTTAATAAATAACATAAATTATGGTCTTGACTTATTGACTTTTTAACTCATCATACAATTTCGTTTTAATGGTAGAAGTAATATATATTTACTTCTACCATTAAAACGAAATGGAGGTTCTGAAAATATTTTTAAATAGTATTATAATATATATATATATATATATTCGTTACGAATATCGATATCGATATATTCTATGTAGGATGTACTGCAAACACTATTTGTTATTTCTCATGTTGGTACGATTGACAGCATACTTTCGTTAAGTTGGTGCAAGATCTCTGCTCCGTTTTGACATTTGTGTAGAATTTTTTTTTCTATGGAAGTCCCGCCTCTTACTTTACATACTCTTTGATTAACTGTCAAATATAATTACGGTTTACAAACGTACAATACAACAATAATTTTCAAGTAAATAAATAAAATGGAAGATATTACATGATATACAAGGTTTACGGCCTTAAAAATGACTTATATGAGCAAATTGATAAAACGTTGAGGCCACTTTTTTTAGAAATCAATTTGCCAAGTTTCATTAAACAGGGTAAGTTTAATAATTTTTTACGATACTTTGAGACGTGGAAAATTATACTTACTTCTATTATTTCGTCAATATTATGTGTTTTTCGTTGGATTAACTGTAAACGAGGATTGTTTTCTCATCATGGTTGTAGTTAAAATTATAACTAATTGTCGCTATAAATTACATTCAACACACAAATTTATAACTTTGAATGTTTACTGGCATTCATACGCGATCTATTTGCCAATACTGACACACATCAAACTAAAGAGATTTATTTTAGAAGTTTAAAAATTGGATCCAATCCAATTCTTTTTTGCCAGTTCTTCCTCATAACTGGACAGTTACCTTTTGCACCTAGTGCTCTTTTAGTGGAAAAATACAAGTTTTGAATTAAAGGTAAGTTAATATTTTAAAACACAAGTATCTCCATGCCAAGAATAATAGCAGGCAAATAAGCATTTGACCATGAAATTAATTTGGGATTAAGATTAAACAGGAAATAATTCATATAGGTAATAAGGAATAGTAAAATATGTTTGAAAGCCCTTAAAAATTTACTGTGAAATGTAATAATATAAACAGACTCATGCTATTGTCAAATGTTTTGCTTCATGCAAATTTAAGAATCATTAATTATATAAGTTATTCTTTATGCTCCCTTAAAAGTGAGGACTGAAATTGATTAATACTTATTGTAGATGCCAGAATTAACTGTAACATCTGAAATATCAGGAGTATGACTATAAAACACTATTACTCCCAGCACTGAAGGAAGTAAGTATATACAGTATGATTTCACTAATCCGGCACTTCAATAGGGTATGCCTCTCCCTATACCTATTGCACAGACTGAAAGTTGCACAAAACCAAACCTCAAATAAGGACTTTTTTATGATTAAAAATGTATCTACATTAATTGTATACATTATTACATACATTTATTCCCCCTAGGATTCTTTCATTTTAATCCAGTTATCTGAACATTCCATTAATCCGGAACCCTCCGATTTTGAAAGTGCGGGATTCGTGAGATTGCATTGTATTTGTTATCATATTTGCTTTGTGAATACTTTGATATTAATCAAATAAATATTTCATTTCAGATGTCATATCAGAGTTTCCTTTCCTGTTGCCAAAAACAAGTAATCCAGCAAAATTTGATGATGACAATGATTTGGATATAGAGAGGCCACTCAAGGAAACTATAAAAATTGGTATAGTATACTCGATAATGATAATGCATTTAACCAACATTTTATATATGAATTTAAAAAAGGTTTTAGTTTTATCTTACTATATTTGGCAAACTGATGGATTCTGGCTAGCTGGTGTCTATGAAAATGTATATTACTAACTTGAGGCATTACAATACCTACATGAGTTATGACTGCTAGTCAGCAGTCTTTTAACACAAACACCTCGGTCTTTTAATTCTGCATTTGCATATTCAACTCTCTTATTGCCCATTCATCCATTTACTACACAGCTACCAACATCATATAGCTACCACCTTAGTAGTTCCCATACAAGTGTGATCTAGAATGTACACTCACGTTAATGAGTGCCCTAAATAGGCAGTGCCACCAATGACCAGGCACAAAGCCTAGGCTATAGGGACCAGTAGGGCGGATACTTTGACTCGCGCAAATAAACGTGTGCGAATCTAAACTGTACACCCACGTGAACGAGTGCCTTAAATAGGGCAGTGCCACCAATACCCAGGCACAAAGCATAGACTAGACTCTAGGCAATGATGTAAAAGTATAGATTCGTGATATGCTCACAAAACAATTGATAAAAGTGTTCCGAATGCAGCGACAGCACAGATACGCATTATTTTGAATGAGCGTACATTTACCTAAACAAAAGCCTAGAAACTGTATTCTCTTTGGTGGTTCGTTTTTGAGACACGGATGGCGTATCTACCTTAATATGTGCAGAATATAATTGACTCTAGGGCATAAAAATGGCTAGACTAGACCATACTATTCTTTTTTATTTTGTTTCTGATAAGTTGCCAGTTACGCTGCGCCCGTATATCTCGATTCCAACACCTACAAACATGCCAGTATTATAAAAACGTCTGTTAAATTAGACAAAACCACCCTCTTATTTTCGCCGCGCATAAAGGTGAGGTAGGCAACGCACTTGCAGTAGTGATCTTGCATTTGAGTTTTGGTGAGTGTTGTAAAATACGGAGGTTCTCCTTCAAAAGGGCGTATTTATAGAATTACGCGCTGGGTGTCAATAGATTGTTCACGAAGCTGCCTTGTCGTCATTAAAGTGGTTAATACATAGCCAATACCGAGGCCATCTGCCCTGCCCTAGGGGTGCTTATTCGCGATCTTCTGTAGGTTTGACCAGCCCATAAAAGCGATATCGGCACACGAGTCCCTAGTCTTTTCCAAAAAGGTACTCTTAATTATCTGGTAGCACTCCCCAGACATCCTAAACAGTTTTTGTTTTTTCGGATTAGGTTATTGCACAATATGATTCCCCCAGCACCATTTCTTAATCGGACAACTCGTAGGCAGGGATTCCACCAATTTGTTGTCGATATACGACCCATTCGTACTTACTAAAAAGTTCGGTTCATTCATCGTCCGAACCCTCTAGTTAACTAAAAAGTTGCAGTAGCCCGGTCAACCGAACTAACAACCGGACTACTGCAACTAGAGGGTCCGAACTGCAAGGCAGTGGAATGACCTTCCTGCGTCTGTTTTTCCCGATACCTACAATTTAGGGGTTTTCAAGGCAAGAGTGAATAGGCATTATTTGAGTTTGCGTGATACACCATAGGCTGCATCGTCACTTTCCATTAGGTGTTATGGCAGTCAAAAGCACTCAAATTTTTAATAAAAAAAAAATTCGTTCTTGAGCACTGAGCTATGAGGCTGTCCCAGCTTCCCAGCAGGCAACTGGATCGTGTAAATTGATCCTGGCAATGTACTATGAGAGCTTCTAGTCCTACCCTAAGACACTACACACTGTAAGATAGGCATGTTGCATAGTTTTTAAAGATTCGAGATATCTGGATCACTTCCCCGACTAACCGTAGAACGGCCTTTAGAAAATACCGATATTCTTAGTCAAATCACTTTAATACAGTAATCATCGTGGCACACAAACAGTTTATTTTTAAATTTTCTTAATTGATTTTAGAGCACTGTGCAAAAACGAAAATAGCCCTAGTCGGCTTGCAAGTATGGCGAGGTGCTTTCCTCCTGGGTGATCTATTAATACATATGGGACTGAACGGGAAACTCGCTGGGAAGACTGTATTGGAGCTGGGCGCTGGTACAGGACTCACCAGTTTTGTGGCTGCTTTGTTTGCTAAGAAAGTTATATGTACTGGTAAGTACAAAGTAAGATTATATTACCTACTATTCACCCTTAACCGCGATATCTAGCAAAGTTTAACTTAAAACCACCAGAAAGAGGTCTATATCAAAACCAATCTATTTATACCTACTATAAAAAATATATATGTTATAAGTGACTGTCAGGACGCCTACCTGTTGGTAAGTGATACGCCTAATTATGACAGAGCGGCATTGAAGGAGACCAACAACTGATAGACTGTTATTATCCTCCATCAATGCCGCACTGCCGCCGACACCCGAGACGACATAATGTTACGTCTCTTATACCCAGTAATTTCACTAGCTACAGTCCCCTCATCACGAAACACAGAAGTGCGTCACACTCCTGTGTCACGGGATGATTACTGGCACTGCGTAGGTACCTACCTAGATGACTCAGTATCGAGTCTACTACCTAGTAATCAATTATCTTTGTGGGAGAAAATAATTTCATTTATTTACTACTTATATAAACATACATATATATAAACGCATAAGTACAAATGATACCTAAGAAGGTACTAACCAACCCAAAGGATGGATGATGGAGGATGTGACTCCTTGCGCTGGGATACCACTGAAATAGAACCTTTAACGCTTCCTTCAGCCGAGAGATTAATAGCTTAAAATTATCGTAATGTTGGTATGTAGACATTGCCATATGGAGCTCTTACGGATAGGAGCTTTTCGCGGGAGTAAATTCCTCTGAAACCGCACTATACGTGACCATTGGGGTTTCATTAAATACCTATTACTGGTGTAAGTTACATATATTTTACCTTCTCTTTCAGATATAGATATAGGCGGTATATTAAATCTCATTAAGTTAAACGCAAAATATAACGCTAAGTTAGTAAAGTCGGAGTTTCAAGTGCTCCCCCTGGACTTCACGGCGACATGGAGTCCACAGTTGCTGAATGAAATAAAGAATACTGATATAATTGTTGCGGCTGATGGTACGTAAAACATTTTTGTTATAATATTTATTTGTATTTGGTAGGTAGGTACTAAATCGCTAGATATTTCTAGTAGGTCCTATAAACCATGTTTAGCAGTTGACTGCGACAGGACCCTCGCCAGAAACTTTATAACATATGTTTCGCTTAAGCCCTCCACCAGTTTAAATCTAAGTCCAAAAACATCCTCGAGAAGAAAGGGTACCTAGACCTACCCACTAAACCTCTTGACGAAGTTTTATGGAATGACCTGCCTGCGTCTGTTTCCGGCCACATACAACTCCGTGGTATTCAAAAAACGAATAAATAGGCTTTTTCTGGGCAAGCTCGCTCCATCTTAGAGCACGTCTCTTCCGCTAGGATAGTCTGTGCTCAAGAGCAAGCCCATCATGAATAAAAAAAATATATATATCGAATAGAAATGTGTAGTTTGGTATTTTGCCAGCTCTTCTCGATTTAAAAAGACTGAACATTGAAAACAAAGCATATTAGTTATCTGTTGGTCTCAGCTAAAATAACTAAATATCCAAAAAATATAGAACGGCACTTTTATGTAAAACATACTTCCAATGGGCCTCGCTAAGGCTTTTCGC
Source organism: Leucinodes orbonalis (assembly GCA_019425675.1). Taxonomy (NCBI): domain Eukaryota; kingdom Metazoa; phylum Arthropoda; class Insecta; order Lepidoptera; family Crambidae; genus Leucinodes; species Leucinodes orbonalis. The sequence goes on along the minus strand of PQWD01007009.1, from coordinate 8,500 downwards.
CCGTACCGTAGATTATAGCTTCTGATTATACGCCACTTTGACAAACACATGGATCCGTTAATATTTATTTGAAAGGGTATTTTAAGTTTGATATTAGGAATATAGTATTGTTCCTCAAGCCGTTGTAATGTTATATTTCAGTGATATACGACGACGACGTGACCGCGGCGTTCATAACGACAATCCAGAGAGTTCTCAATACAAATCCGCCAAAGACTCTGTACGTGGTGCTCGAGAAGAGATTCGTGTTTACAATAGAGCACATGGAGTCGGTGGCACCATGCTACGAAACATTCCTCGCGCTGCTGCACAAGATACAGACAGAAAACCCCCATTCCTCGTGGACCGTACAACAGCTGCCTCTAGATTTCCCCAAATACTTTACGTACGACAGGGTGGAGCAGTTGGTTTTATGGAAAATAACATCGCAACCTAACTAAGACAATACATCTGTGATAATTAAAGTATAGATATTTTAGTTTCTGATGATTTTTATTGTTTTATCCAGGCAAACTAAGCTGAGCTAAACTAAACGTCCACTGAATATGAACTGAACTGCGTTAGTCGCGGTCAGTTTGTGCTAGAATATCGAGTTAATTGGACGTGTTGCAGAAGAGGTGAGCGATGACTGTCCTGACGATAGGTGATTTCGCAAATAAGGTGTCGTCGTTTTAATAATTGTTATTAAAATAAAGGGAACGGTTCCAAATTATTATAATTATATTTAAATTTGCTTTACTTGATTTTACATTAAGGATACATTTATAACTTCATAAATTTTAATAAATAAATAAACAATACAAACACGCAACCGTCTTAATTTAAACATGGTACAAGGAGTAAATTATATAAAACATACCAATAACTTATTTTTCTTTGTTACTTGACTTACTGGCTCACCGTTATCATTAAGGATCAATTGCAATCAAGCTAACTTAACATTTTTTTTGGGTGGGCCAAAACTCGTTGTATTTGGTCAGAAATGTTTTTCTTAACTCCGAATTCCTCGCTTGTTGGTCATTCTCCTTGCTAAGCTTCTCTACGCTTTGGCCAACGCACAGATCCCCGCTGAAGTGTATTATCACTACTTGGGTGTTGAAAGTCACGTTCCTGTCCGGATTCTGATTCTTGGAATAGTTGATGTGTGGGCTAAAGTCCATCGGGAATGGCAAAGTGACATCTTTAGCTGCGGGAAAACAGGATGATGAGATAACACCTAAATGCAAGGTAAGTACGTGATTGTCAATCACTTGTTTTTGGTAGGCATTTACTTCAACGATTTATCCCTGCCCGTCACTACCTACTTTTATTACAAAAATAAAATAAAAATTAAAGTCAGCAGCCGAGATATGGACACCGACTGCAAAATCAAATCACACGATGAATCTGTTCAATATCATTCAACGGGGACAATAGAAAAAGATGCTTGGAAATCACTCCTTCTTAATAAAAACAGAAATTATATTTATTATTCGTTTGAAAACAAAGCTACATAGTGAAGGTGGCAGTGGGTCGATAACGTAAAACGAGATGGAAAGGAGCTGACGAGTTCTATACTAAAACCCCTGTGGAGTGGATGAACGGGATATCAGGCGCAAAATGGGACCCATGTCCAACAAATGCCGGCGAATGTGTACTAATTATAGGGGGGTAAATAGTGCCGACGCGAATATCTCAAAAACAGAAAGAGATAAATTTACGATCGTATTGTGTCGCGTAAGGCCTAACAGTCGCGCACACGCGGCTGCCATTTTAGTTGCATCAGCGACGCGGACCGAGTCTCACTGCATGTGAGGGTCCTCCAGCGCCACGTAAGTAAATATTTTCGTTTCAATACTTTTTGGTCTCAAGCTAGCATTTTTCGTGCTTTTAATATGTGAGTTTTTGTAAAATGTTTGTTATTTATCCTAGTTTGTTATGCAGTGTAATTTTAATGCTTTGTGTACAGTGATTTTTATATGTGAGACAAAATATCACACTATCATAAACGGGGTAAAATGTGCCGTTCATGTGGGGCTGCTTGTGCCGCGGCACAACCAACCCCTAACCAACCTATATTGTTTCAGTATTGTTTATATTTACGCGAGCAATTATGAAAGAAAGAAAATACTTTTGGACATGATATTTTATACTGCATTTATTTTCTTCGACAGAATGAGGACATACAATCAGGTAATCAAGAGCAAGAGACACGTCAGTGTTCTCCGGAACCTATCCCTTGCTGCAGTTTCCAGCCTCCTCAATCAGTTGATAATAACACAGGAGATAAAAATGCAGAGTTTTCTCACCAGAGCTAATAAGACCACTGCCTAAAGCACCTCCCCGACTAATTGGACATACTAAGCACGTAAAAGAAAGACAGCTGTTCTTACGGACACTCCAGAGAAAATTGCTTTAGCAGAAGAACAGGCTAGTAAAAAGAAGAAAAAAGAAAGCGAAACTAAAAAGAAGGTTAAGGGAAAAGGGACGGGAAGATGCAAGGGAAAGGGTAAACAAACAAAAAGCCGACTAAAAAACCCCGCTAAGAGAAGAGTATTGCAAGATGACGACAGTTCTGATAACGACAAGAATGGTTCTGTAACATTTGTTGTGATGCCTATTCTAACTCTGCCCCTGGAGAAAATGGATTGAATGCAGAGAATGTAAGAATTGGGCCCATTTACAATGTATTGAAGATGAAGAAAACCAAGCATTTGTATGTCCAAATTGTTATTCTGATCAATCACCTGGAAAGTAACTAGTTTTGGTTAATAATTTTGGAACATATAATGAAAGAGAAATCTTTACTGTTTATAGCAGGTAGTTTACTAGTCCGTATAGACTGATATTTTTTAATAATTGATCTCATTGCATAAAAATAAGTCAACTATTGATTAAAAATACGTTTTTATGTTTGAATAATTACATAAGAAGGTTCCTTGTTTTTTTTATATAATATTTAGTATTATACAATATACTTTAAAAACTGATGATTTATATTAAAAATATAACGAATAAATATATTATTATAAAACTGATGTGTTTTAATTCCCTAATTAATTTCATTCATATAAAACTCCCAGCATTATCAACGGCACAACCGACCTCAGCTACGGCACAACTTGCCCCAGATTGGGTTGGTAGTGCCTTGCCGCCTCTGTATAAAAAAAATCGCATTTCATAAAAACTATAAAAATGTGCAAAATCTGAAGTTAAATTCGTAAAATAGATTAAATTTGGCTTAGGATGAACCACTACTTCAGACATAGTACTGTTTTATCCGAATCTTAAAAGGATTTGTCAAAATCGGCCTTTCAGCCCCGCTCTCCCTACTTTCGTCTTGAGGTGTTTGCTGGCATAAAAGTATTTTTTTTATTATGCATTAAGAAATATCTCCTAATGAAAAATGGTGACCTGTGTCGACCACTGGAGGGCGAAAAGAAGAACTGGGAATAGGTTGAGAATTCATTTGTCAGAAATATTATTCAGTAATACGTACAATCCGCGAACAGAATATGAGGCATTTCACAATTAGTTTCTCATTGGTGTGACTGCTGCCGTCATCAGAGGGCGCAAGTTCAAATCCACACGTGCCTACCATGTTGCTGACGATTTTAAGACGCCTAAGAAACGTTACATTACCGGAATGACTGTCTATAACTTAGATAAACAATAACTAACTTCACATCTCACTCAGTGTCCGTGTAAAATTCTGCCATCGCGTCAGTTGGCAGATTTTCATTCGATTATAACGTCGCGCGCGCTCGCTTCTTGTAAAAAGTGACATAGTAGTATTCTCGTGCTTTTGATTTTGTCCCTTTTAATAACGAGTTAAGGTTAAATTTAATGAATAATTTCATGTGTTCGTCATTTGTAGGTTGAGATTTCTTCGTGATTGTGCATATTATAGTTAGTTTATCTAAGATAAATAAGTAACTTTGTAACGTCATAAAATATGTAATGTAGAAGGTACTTAGGAAAAAAATGTGTTTTAGCCAACTAACGTGCATCGTACTCGTCCTGCAGCGAGTCCCCGGTGCACTCGGGCGCGCAGCGGCCATCTTTGAGGATGCCTCTCATTGTCGTCAGTTTGCTGATAACTTTTTCGCCCGCTTTGCTGTTTTGCTCATTCTTATGCTTGTCTATGTTCCGTAAGAACTTTTTCATCTACAACGTGTTTACATATTGTAATATCTATGTGCCTATGTATTTGTTTTTTTTATATTATAAGTGTACAGGACGGTCTGGACGTTCACCTGATGGTAAGTGATACGCCAGACCATGACAGAGCGGCATTAAAGGAGACCAACAACTGATAGACAGTTATTATTCTCCATCAATGCCGCATTGCGCCCGTCACCCAAGACAATAGGTGTTAGGTCTCTTATACCCAGCAATATAAATTCATTTTAGTAAGGTTTTACTAAAATGAATTTATAAAGAACTTTTTCTACCTATGTATTTGGGCTTATACTAGTATGAAGTATGATTTTATTAGCATAAATAAATTATGAATATATTTCGACAAGACTGTGTGCTTTTATCATAAGTGGCTCGAAGGTAAATATTTTGTTTGTATACATTACCGTTAGATATTTTCTTGGTGGATCCTGATACGACATCTTTGTTCCCAGGATTACTACCTACAACGTACATCGTACTTTTGGTATATCAAAATCGGAATACACCGAAGTTCCGACTGTATCCTTTCGCCGCCCAGACACTGTCGATGATTTGCTGTTCATGGGCACGTAACTGGATTTGGCGGCATTATCTGACTGAGATTTCTGGATAGGTGTCTTGTTTTTGTTCCTTTGTTTTCGGGGCGCGGGAGAATCGTCCTCGTTGGATATACTCTCTTCAGAGGTCGAAGGAAACACTTCGTTGAGGCTGAGCACCTCCACATTACACTCTTCTAGGTACGATTGATTCTCGACATCCGCTACTTGACACAACTGGTCGGTTGAATGGATACTGATGAATGATTTCTGTCCAGAACCCAAGGTTGATTCTTCTTCGCCAGACGATGATGGTTTCTTTGATACAGTCACTATAAACGGAACAATATGTAAGCACTCATGTTTTAATAAAAAAAGTGCTGTAGAACTAAAGCTTACCAGCATAAATACAGCTCTCAGAAGGATGCCAACCCGTTATATCCCCTGCAGAAAAATTAAATATTCTATAATAGGTACTTCGTAACTGTCACATCTAATAAATAAATTCTCAAGAAGTTTAATACCTTCTTCTTCATTTTTACCGGCGGCCTGCGAGTCTATCTTAATTCTATCAGGTAATTTGTGGTTATTCTTCGAAAGTGACATATTTAACAACAAATTTCAGTTTGTGAACTTTGTCAAATGGCTTTCCATTTTTCTCTTTAATCAGTGCCCTTGACAGTTCTAATTTTAATATTCAAAAAGTTTTTAGTGCAAATTTATGGTACTTACTGTTTTTTTCATGCGTTTTCGTTTTCTACTTGCTCCTGAGATGTATAGCTTCTCCAAGCCGAAGGTTTACTCTCAAAATAAAGGATTTTTCTCTCGTCCCACTCGATTTTTTTGCATATGTTAATTATGCTAGACATAAGTGCAAAATAATTATCAGCCAGTTAAAACCGACTCAAATGATGATTAAGGAACGTTGTGAGGAACCTAAGCTTCTATCTACAAAGATATATAGGTTCCTATATAGTTTTTTAATGTGACATCGTTAATGCTTCTTATCCACTACTCGTGAAGAAGTCGGAGACAGGCCGAGTAAAGTTAAAGTCAAACCATTTATTTCAAATTAGGCTTACAAAAAGCACTTATGAACGTGGTGCTTCGTGAACCCACTTAGTGCAATTTCGAGCCCTTTAACTCGGTTCAGAAAACGACACCAAAGTCGGACGAAGTAAGCCGAAGTACCTCTCTACATTAACGTATTCGTCTAACCTCGTGCAACTTCGCGAGTACTGTAAAGGAAGCGTAAGAACGAGCCTTCATATCGTAATCTTTAAATTAACTATTCATAAATAAGTGTAGGGATATCAGCTTCCTTAAACGGCCCTTGGGGTCACCCCACTGATAGGCATATATTACAGGATTTTGTCATTATTTCCACTCAAAAAACCATATTTATGCATATTTACCAGTTGTATAAATAGTGTTTATAAAATTAATTTAATTGCTTCGTTTATACCTAGATGGCGCTGTTAATGTATACGTATTTATTAGCGCTCTGTAACGTAGATGGAGTATATCTGCAATACCTATATAAGTTCAGTTTGAAGCCCGTTTTAGTATAGGAAATCCTTAACAAATCAAAGAAGAAATCAATCACAAATATTGAAAATAATAGTTATATTTCATATCATTGTAAGTACAAGTAATCTAATAACCATTACATTACTCAAAATGGAACAATACAAAAATAACAAAATACTTTTGTCGTAATCAAATTAACACACTTAAACCATAGCTTTTATTATAAAATGTGTATAACTATATGTCTAGTGTAAAATATTGTGTTATTTACGCTCATAACTCATAACTGTCTACATTATAATATGGGTATTATTGCCAAATTCAGCCATTACTGATGGAAATATCATTGTATTGCTTAAGAATAAGTCGTTAAAGCAGCGATTTGGATATACATAATCTTAAATGCAGCTTTAAAATAAAACCAAAAATTACAATCTATATTTCTATTGTCATCATGCTAATAAAACAGAAAAGGTGACAAGCTAGTTATTTTATGGTGCAAGAAGTATATCCACTTTGTTTACTATCTTAATAAATTGACAATAGGTAAAAGTAATGCCAATCCGTTTAGTACTCAAACTTCCTAAATTTGTCGCAACCTCTGACTGTACCAAGCACTTCATCAATCTGAATGTACACATTCTTTAGGACTCTTGTATAAATATGTCTAAGTTTATTTCCCAGAATTAATGCTAGTGCTTATAAGCCAGGTGGCATGGCCTCGTAGAACATCACAGAGATCAAGATTACGTCTGAAAAGTCATGTCGACTGCGACGTTGACTAGCTTGATTTTAAATAAGCCAATATGTTACTTTCACCTCATTGTTGTCAATTGTTACGTTACTTCACACAAAATTACTTTGAGCCGGTTAAAATAAAGTTTAACAATTATAAATACTCCTTAAAGCAATGCGAATTATTATGTTAAATATGGTCAAAACTAAAATGGAGCTGTAGTTTTCACAAGCACTGCTTTTAATATTTCATTAGTCCGCGATAGAAATTCCTATTTAAAGTCGAGGCATAAATAGATGTGAATTCGTGATAAGGCAAATTACCACCCTGCAGTCTTTTGTACGAGTCCAAATATAACACTTATTTATGTAAGTATTGCGAAAAACTAACAATCCGCGACAAAGTCAAAATTGTCTATCCTAATGAACAGCTTTCGATGAATCTTAACTAATATAACATTAACGCCGGGTACAATAGCAATATTGTATTAACACAGTTTGTACTTTGACATCTGGTAATATTGTATTGTCAAAGTTTCAACTTTGTTAAAGACACAAATACGATAATATCATAAAAGTATTTAAAAATCAAATTGCTTATTTATACACCAATACTCTTAGAAAAACCAAAGTAAAAAATACGGAAATTATGACCTTGTGAAACTATTAAAAGCTCACTTAGCTATAAAAATCATTACTCAGAAAAAAATAAAAGACTGAGAGTTTTAGGAAAATTATTCAAGTATTGGTTAATAGCGTAGCAATCGTTTTAAAAGCAATAGTTGATTTTCACTTATAAAACACTAACACGAGACTCTGCTATACAATTTACTTACATAATTACCCGGCATTACAACCAAACGCTGTACTTATTACTAGGTATAATTTGTATTGTTGAACCTTAGATAAACAATGATCTAAATGCACAATCTCACTGAAAAGGTCACCGCGGTAAATTCTGCGTCCATCGCGTCGGTTGGGCAGAATTTTCATTCAGTTTCATAATGCCATATTAGTGCGCTCGTGCTTTTTTATTTGTCCCTTTTCAGTGACGCGTTAAGGTCAAATTTAAATGAATAATTTTATGTTATAAATAGAGCAATAAATATATGTGTATGAAGTTCGGCTCGGACATTTTTGGTTGACGTTTCTTCGTGATTGTGCATCTGTTTTATTGTTAATCTAAGTGTTAAAACAATACCTACTTCTACAACTTATCGAGTTTTGGGCCACATTTGTTTCAGTACTCTTAATTATAAATCTAAAACTGTTTGGATATTTGAAGCTTGTTTTTATATGATTGAAATGATTTGATTTTGCACCAATTTACCACTAATTTGATAGACTAGGTAGCACAAATTGAAAGTCAAATAACAAACTAACTGTTTTTAACTAAAAAAGCGCTTTTGTATTTATCATATATCATTATTGATCACATATAATTGTGATTTCATTCTATAATGTGGCCCACTATTTGAGGTCAAATACTTGGCAGTGTCGTTCAATTTGGACTTACAATAGTCAATATAAGATCTTAC
>PQWD01007008.1:0-18446 GCA_019425675.1 Leucinodes orbonalis | reverse complement strand
ACTAATGTCAAAAACATCTATTGTACTAAGCACGAGCATATGAAAAAATGACTTTCATTAACGATGTATAAAATTAAGTGACTACTATTATCAATTAACTAGAGCTACACTCTTCAACCTATCGTAGTCTGCTGCTGGAATAGGTCTCCCCCATTTTGCGCCAGATATCCTGATTATCCGCTAATCTCATCCAAACTCCACCAGCGACCTTTCGCAAGTCGTCGGTCTCAGGCATGCGTTCTCTCCAGAACTCGTCTACTCAAATGGCCATCGGTTCTGCGACATTCATGACCAAACCACTGCCACTTCAACTTGCTTATCCAGCGGGCTCTTTCGGTAACATTAGTTCTCTTCCGGATTAAATCATTTCTCTTCTTATCCTTAAGAGAGACCCGAGCATAGCTCGGTCCATTGCGCGTTGATTTGATTTTGTGACAAATTCCGCAGTCAGTGTCCACGTCTACATAGAGTACATCGAGGCTAAATTCAACGTTTTTCGTCCCTAAATAATTTTTTTAAATATTTTTACCGCGTACGACAAAACTGTGGCATCAATTACCGTCTGAAATATTTCCTGAGTGATACGACTGACGACCTTAAAAAACTGCGTACTCCCAAGTTAAGGGGCCGGCAGCGCATTTCCATGTCCTTTGGTATATCAAATGTATATGCTTTCTAAGACGAGGTCTCCACTTCAGAACACGCTTACTTAGTTATCGTTCTGCGACAAAGTGTAATGCATAAAATATTTCAGTTAATCATAATAATGATCGGATTAACATTCATATTGAAACGATCTATTTTGTAAATTATGCAATCATGATATGAATAATAGATGAAGCTCTGAGACAATCCATATTATCGTTACGCCATATGAACATAAGTGGATAAGGCAGCTGACATAAACGACCGGATTAGCATAATATCGTATGAAGGTATATCTTTAATGTAGAAAATGTAAGATGATAGGTAAAAAGAAATGATGGCGTAATAATTTAATTATTTATTTCAGATCACAAATCACAATCATCAGTTCGCATTAATATTTGCACAGCTAGGCTTTAGGGGCCGAATCCATGATCAACATTAAACGGGCACAAGCCTATCCGTAAAGGGTGTTTAGGCCTTAGTCGTCCACGCGGGCCCAGTGCAGACTGGCGACTTCACGCATAACCTTTATATCTCTTCGTAGACGTGCGCAGGTTTCCTCACCATGTTTTCCTTCACCGCAAGATAGTTTTAGGTTTTTCAATAATATTTTATGTGCAAGTTGGTAAGAGAATATGGTACCTTTAAAGGTAAGTTAAATTAGAGAGTGCTGCTACCAGGTTTTTGTTGAATATTTTATCTATAAGCCAACTATTACAAAGTAAGTTGAACAATTGTTTTTGGTACAGGAATCATTTTATTTAAGTCTATAATTTGTATCAAATTCAGACAAGTTATTCTTAAAGTTAATTAGAACAATAATACAAAATAGCTCTTATTCAATTTAAATGTTTTGGTCAATGATATTCTTACATCATTGGTTTTGGTAATAATTTTCCATACTAACTAATTAGAGCGATATAACCTTTTTTTGTATTTATTCCTGACGAGCATGAAATCCATCTGATGATAAATAATATCAACGACTCTAGACTTCAGAAATATCAAAAGCACAGTCTTATGAGATTACAGTTGCCTTATGAGATGAAAATAACATCTTCAAACCTCATTTCATATTTAAATATGGCGCAACTGTCTCCTTATTTCTGTATGCTGAGCTATCTCCAGCAGCGGACTGCGATAGGTTGAATAGATAGATAATAGACAGATCTATCTTTAGCTAGGAAACCATTCTGTTGAAAAACATCATCAAACCGCCACAGGACGCTAATATACGCAATCAATTGATAAATAAATATTAGCAGACATATCGTTAAGCAACTCTCGCTCAGCAAAATTAAATAACGCCGACATGAGTTTAGCAAAAGTAAACACAGATCAACGTTTTCGCAAGATAAATAGGAAACAAAACGCAGAACAAACATTAAGCGAATAACTCGCCTAAAACAGCGAACGTGTAACGTTTTGCGTTATTGGTTTCTCTTAATGTTCCTTCTGGTCGGAGTAACCCGTCACTGGGCGCAGTTTGTCAACGCAGCCGATCCGTCTTGCTGTGCGGCCGTGACGGGATGGGCGCATCGTACACTGGGAAATACAGTCATGGCTAGTTTCCACGTCTGGAACTTATACTTCGAATCAACATATAACCCCCAAACCATGTAATGCATACTGTTAATAGTTGTGGTTTTAAAAAAAAAGAAAAAATATATCCATAGTATGTATAACTTGAGCGAGATCAGGATGGCTCTGAAACAACTTAAGCGACATAAGGCCCCCGGAGAAGACGGAATTACCGCAGAACTTTTGAAAGCAGGTGGCACGCCAGTGCTTAAGACCCTTCAGAAGCTCTTTAATTCCGTGATCCGTGAGGGTGCGACGCCAGAGGCGTGGAGCAATGGCGTGGTGGTGCTTTTCTTCAAAAAAGGCGACAAAACCTTGCTGAAGAATTATAGACCCATCACGCTATTGAGCCACATTTACAAGTTGTTCTCCAGAGTCATCACGAACCGTCTCGCGCGTAGGTTTGATGATTTCCAGCCCCCCGAACAAGCCGGGTTCCGCAAAGGCTTCAGCACCATAGACCACATACATACGCTGCGGCAGGTTATACAGAAGACTAGAGAGTATAACCGGCCATTATGCTTGGCGTTTGTGGACTATGAGAAAGCCTTTGATTCGATCGAGACTTGGGCTGTGCTTCAGGCCCTCCAACGGTGCCATATTGACTTTCGCTATATCGAAGTATTGAGATGTCTGTACGAGAGCGCTACTATGTCAGTCCGTGTACATGAAGAGCTTACACAACCTATCCAATTGCACCGAGGAGTGAGACAGGGAGACGTTATATCTCCGAAACTGTTCACAGTTGCGTTGGAAGATATGTTTAAGCTGCTCGATTGGAAAGGACTTGGCATCAACGTAAATGGCGAGTTCATCACTCACCTTCGATTTGCCGATGATATAGTAGTCATGGCAGAATCCATGGAGGATTTAAGCACTATGCTCGAAACCCTAGACGGAGCTTCTCAACAGGTGGGTCTTAAAATGAACATGGACAAGACGAAAGTCATGTCTAATGCCCATGTCGTACCTATACCGATATCAGTTGGAAGTTCTGTCCTCGAAGTTGTAGACGAATATGTGTACCTGGGTCAGGTCCAAATGGGTAGGTTCAACTTCGAGAAGGAGGTTTCTCGTCGAATCCAATTAGGATGGGCAGCGTTCGGGAAGTTAACAGATCTTTTCGTCCAAAATACCTCAGTGTCTCAAGACGAAGGTCTTTGACCAGTGTGTGTTGCCAGTTATGACATACGGAAGCGAAACGTGGTCGCTCACTAAGGGCCTCTTGAATAGACTCAAGGTTGCTCAGCGTGCTATGGAGAGGGCTATGTTAGGTGTCTCCCTACGCGATAAAATCCGAAACGATGATATCCGTAGGAGAACTAGGGTGACCGACATAGCCCAGAGGATTAGCAAGTTGAAGTGGCAGTGGGCAGGGCACATAGTGCGTAGAACCGATGGCCGATGGGGCGGAAAGGTTCTCGAGTGGCGTCCACGTAACGGAAAGCGAAGCGTAGGCCGACCCCCAACCAGATGGACGGATGATCTGGTTAAGGTGGCGGGTAGCAGATGGATGTCAACTGCAAGGGATCGGTCCGCGTGGAAATCATTAGGAGAGGCCTTCGTTCAGCAGTGCACATAATTAGGCTGTAATGATGATGTAATGATGAGTAGTATAACTTACAATCACTTATCAAATTTATTTAAATCTAAAACTAAAGATCTTGCAGCACAATTAAAAACACTCTCTTCATATCGCACTCCTCTGATCCCGAAGATCATTTTCGGTTGAAGCCAAAGAATTCTAAACGAATTTGTTGTGTGGTTTTTCTTTTTTATTTGATAGGTGTACATGATGGTCAGGACGCTCACCAGGTGGTAAGTGATACGCTTAACCATGACAAAGTGACATTGAAGGGACCAACAACTGATAGACAGTTATTATTCTCCATCAGCGCCGCACTACGGCCGTTACCCGAAACAACAGATGTTAGGTCTCTAAATTCAGTAATTATACTAGCTATTTTAAATCCGAAAATTTCACTAGCCCTCATTCCGAAACACAAAAGTACAAAACACTTCTGTTTTAAGGGACGATATCTAAAATGGTAATGAATATTAGAATAGAGTTGTTGCGCTCACCGTTCGGTTCTGTAAGGAATCTCGACAACAGTAAATGTCTGTAGAAAAAACTTATATATAGTATTTGAACAATCAACGAGCGTTTTTTGTAATTCAGTGTACGCCGCAGTTTGAAAGTGAGCGAGGAATCTAATTGGCACATCGCATTCCTTAAGCGTATTGGGGGTTGTGCTCTGCATGCGGACCGCCAAATATCGCCGAGTGACGCGCGTGTACATTTTTTATGCGTCTTCCAGGCTTTTTACGCTCAATTTTGACGCGTAAGGATATTTTCGAATTGTCGGAGATAGTTCCCGGTTGGAGCAATAAGTGATGTAATAGCTTGTAAATCTCGCTTCGCGGGCAGCGGTGCGTGCGATCGAACTGCGAGTTGTCCGTTTGTGACTTTCTGCCTTTATACTCGTAGGTACGTGCAAATCAGAACTGTATTTATTCAAAGAGATCTGGACTTTGAATAGCAATATGTTATGGAGCTTGGAGTATGGAAATATTGGTGCGGATGCAATTTTCAAATAGATATTACTGCGTATTGTTAAGTGGAGCGGTAAAATTTTTTGATTAACCAAAAACTGTCGGATAAGTGTTAAACCTATCGTATATGGTCTTCATTGATTTAGGATTTTAAAGCCTTAGATTTCCATAATTGTATTTTAATAGAGCGTCGGTGGCTCAATGGCGTGGACTGTCGCCCTCCTACCGGGAGGGCCGAGGTTCAAATCCCGCCACGTACCAATGTATTTTTGAATTTTCGAAAAACATGGACGTTATCCAACGCTCTTACGGTGAAGGAAACATCGTGAGAAAACCTGCGCACGCCTGCGAAGAGATCAATGGTTGTGCGTGAAGTCCTCCAATCCGCACTGGGCCGCGTGGACGATTAAGGCTAACACCCTATACGGGTAGGCTCGTGCCCGCGATGGGGCGTTTAATGAGCTGATGATGATGATGATTTTAATATAAGTAGATATTAAGTCTTAAGTCCTTCACTATAATACTAAGGCCTGTATTCTAAAACGAGTCTCAAGCATTGATCTTTACTGAAATACTTTAATAGAGTTACAAAGAGTAGCCGCTATTATCGTTAATAGCGTTACCCATTTCTAACTCAATTTAAGTAAATATCAACGTTGAGTCTCGTTAGAATACTGCCTAAGTTTTATAAATATGGAGTACAGCCATCTTAGCAATATGCATATAAACGTTGTTCTAAGAATTGCAAGCTTCTGATGTTTAATTGTACTTTAACATTTGTACCCGTTGGTACCAAAGTAATTTGCTGGTAAGAAGATGCAAATACGAGGTGAACAAAGAAAACCCGACAGTTCACCGAGTAGATTGAGTGACGGTAGCAAGCAATTTCCTTGCCCGGTTTGGTAAGTAGATACTAATGTTTTATAGACGTGCGACTAATTTAGCGACATTTCTTTGTATACCTTCATGTTTCTATAGGGACTTGTATGAGCTGATAATGATGAACTAAATTGTGGTATTTTTTTCTTACCGATAGACAGAATGACGACCAATCAAACTCATGCTTGCTTGGTCTGCAGTTGTTAGAATGTTTAAAACTTATTAATATATGCAAGAAACACGCATATATTATTTAGCGAAGAATTACAGAAACACTACACCCCCCCCCCCCCCTATACTTTTACTTGATAAAAACGACCATTTTATATTATTTTTCATATGTAGAGCGTCGGTGGCTCAGTGGTGTGGACTGTCGCCTTCCTACCGGGAGGGCTGAGGTTCAAATCCCGACACGTACAATGTATTTTCGAATTTCGAAAAATATATGTACGTTACCGACGCTCTTACGGTGAAGAAAACATCGTGAGGAACCTTCATGCACGCCTGCGAAGAGATTCGAAGGTTGTGTGTGAAGTCGTCCAACCCGCACTGGGCCTGCGTGGACGACTAAGGCCTAATCACTCTATACGGGTAGGCTCGTGCCCCTCGGTGGGGACGTTTTAATGAGCTGATGATGATGTAAAGTTTTGTAATTAGTATTGTACTCTTATCATACTTTTATACTTTAATATAGTGACTTTTGCAACTTTAAATCTTCCAATAATAAATTGAGAAATAAAATTTTTTATCATATTTATTATTTCATAAAGCTTTCAACTCTACTATTGTGCAAAAAACCAAACTGCATTGAAGAAATCAAAATTTAAAGATTCAAATTTTTTGAAATTATTTTTGAATTATATCATTAAAAATAACATATATATTTTTTAGTACCACCCTTTATCTACTTATCTAACTACTTAATATCTTCTTTTTTGTGTAAACAACATTTGACTTAGTTGGTCTTAATATTTAAAACAATAGGTACGTTGCGATTTCAGCCTTTGTCGTACGACTGCAGAGCGCTGAACAAGATCACTGTTTGCGGTCCTTGCAAGACAAATATCGAAGATCGATGTTTGTACGGGACACTTGCTCCGACTGGTTCATTGTTACAGTGTCCTATTGACAAATTCTTGGTAGTTAAGCAGCGCAAATATTAAATTGACCGCAACATTGTTTGCATGAGTATGCTGTTTGATGAGTTCTGCTTAGACGTTTCCTTAACTGACGAGCGAGTTCAGTTGAGGAAACGTCGAGCGAGCGAATGTTTATCAAGGATTTGATGTTAGTTATAAATGCTATATGAAGTACATCGTGCTTGTTATTGTCAAGGATATTTTATGGTCACGGATTTGGAAATCAATTGTGAACTTAAAGGTCTATTGTCTTAAGTTAAACTTTTTTTATATATATTGTTGAAACTGTTTCTTTTTTGCTTTTATTATTAAACATGTTATACTCGATTCAAAAGCTCTACGCTTAGAGCCCAAAACCACGGAGACTAAACTAATTGTGAAATTGTTTGATGCTAAGATTTCTGACATTGAATTTCTATTTCATATTTTTAAGAGTCTTGTCAAGATAAATTCACAATTAAATTCTGAAACTAAAGTCTAATGAAATTTTTTATGTCGTATTTTGTAAGTCACTAGAACTGCGAAGCCAAAATAATGATATATGCAGGTGCTTATACCATCTGTGAATGCTACTATCGCATGTCGAAGCTTAATTAACCCTTTCGAGTAATCGGAAGTCTCATATATACATCGTAGAAGTATTTCATGTCCAGTCTAGTTTATATTTGTTTAAACAGGGTTCCGTCTGAGCGTTATTAATAGCTGTGCATGGTCGTGATTTGAATAGTTCCGTATTGGAGGTGCCATTATACGATGCACCGGAATAATGTGGACATCCAGATAATGCGCTGGGCCCTAATTCTGATATAAATAAATATCCACTGAAATTCTTACAGTGCCATCTAGTCCCAAACTAAGCCGAAGAAATTAGTATGGGTACTAAACAACGGATAGTAAATAATAATAATAATAAATATCCACTGACATTCACACAGCGCCATCTAGCCCCAAGTTAATCGTGAAGCCTGTGGTACTCAACAACAATAAACATACTTTTTTTTTGTAACTACATGTATATTAAACATAGGAAACACCCAGACCAATACAAACAGACATGTTCATGCACACAAATATTTGAACTGCATCAGGATGGAACACTTAGTGTAGTAGCCAATGCCTCAACCATTACACCAAATGGGCCGTCAAAGCAATAAGAAAATATTCAAATACAATGAATGTAAATAAGGGAATATCCTTCCTAGCTAACACTCTAGAAACGTCTAATATATTGAACAACGTATTCTGTAGTTATCTATGTTTACATTTGAAGTACGTGCCGCGGGTATTTCTAGATATATTGCTTATGACAAAGCACAATTCAAAAGGAGAAAAAGTGGTCAAGCGTGTTCTGGTTTGCATAATGTATTCCTTTACTGGCAATGGATATTGTTTTTGTGGGCTTAAAGCTATATGTGAAATTAATGTATCTCTTTAGTTGTTCCTTATTGTTGGATGTATCGAGAAAAGACATTATTAAAAGAAGCATATATAAAGGTATTATTGTTAAAAAGGATCGGTATTATTTCGTATTTACAAAAAGAAATAATTTATTAGGTTCACAAAAAAACAAGCCTCAGGCCCGATGGACCGACGACTTGCGAAAGGTCACTGGTGGAGGCTGGATGAGAAAAGCGGAGGACCGGGATATCTGGCGGAAAATGGGGGAAACCTTGGTCCAGCAGTGGACTACGATAGGTTGAATAGAGACAAAAAATACAGACAAAATATAATTTATAATAATAAGGACGTGACGACCCCATCGCCCGCTGGTGAGTTTCACCAGTGCAGTCAGTCACCGCAGGGCAGCTTGTGGCGAGCTGTTGGTGCGTAGCGACGCCACGGACCCGACGGCCCCAGAGAGTGCACACTGACCGTCTCCGGCTCCCGGAGTGCCCACCCAAGGTCGGGACTCTCACCTCTGGCTTGCCTTCATTGGCTGTCCAGAGTGGGGTTGCAAGAGCTACATGCTTGAGGGGTGGAAGTGAAAGATGCATAAGTCGCGAGTTGGTGCAGTTTGTCTGCGCAGAAAGCGGTGTACACCTCTCGACACCCCTAGCCGCCTGCGCCGGTGTTGCGTCCCAGGCATTACGCCGCATAGTGGATGCCCATCTAGCGGGTGGCAAGTCACCGTCTGCCTTAATTTTCAAGATTGAGACATTTGATTTGGCAGGCGCCCCGCTGTCTCAATCAATAGCCCAGAAACTAGTCCAGCAATTACCCTATCCATAGCCCTAATTTATTTTTTTCTTTCCATATTTGCAATAGTCCTTGCACCAAGCGGGTGCTCGCTCTGTGTGTACTTCCATAGTGCAGGCAGAGCGAGCGGCCGCTCGGTGTACACATCACAACTCATTATTCTGTCTCACAAAGCCTCTACGTGTTGGACCAATGTCCCCACGCAAGCTTCAAAGGACCGGTCTATGAACCGTGAACTCCTAACAGAGACTACAAATAATAATAATAATAACATTTATTTGTAAGACACAGGTGGTAAAAATTTTTACAGTTGGTAAGCGTCATGTGAAATAATGTTACACTATGTCTTGCCAATATGAGGCGTACAAATTTTAAATTAAATTGAAATTATATGATGTGCCCGATACAACATTACATTTTACATTTCCAATAATATTAATCACATATAAAAAATTATTTATGTTAGCACTTTATTGTATCACGTGTATAATCAACTAATATGTCAAAAGAGTTTATAAAATTAATGTCTAATTACAAGTGTTATGTCATTATGTCAAATAGTTAGTAAAATTAATACCAAATCTTAATATAAAATGTCAAATTAATAGTGTATTATAACACTATTAATTTGACATTCAAAATATTCAAAAATTATCAAGAATACATTTTACAGCATAACAACACTCATACACACATTATAATTGGTCTGTTAAAAACTCCGTTACAGTGTACTATGCTTTCCTTGTTAGCAAGGCTAGGAGTTCCTTACGAAACAAGTTGCCATTCTTGTTCTTTAAATCTGTGGGCAATTTATTATAAATTTTGGGGGCCATGCAGAAAATTCCATTGGATTTAAGGCAGTGCTTGTAACGGGTGCTTTTAACTTGTTCCCATGACGTTAAAATAAAATAGGTTATATAGAAGATAATTAATTAATTAATTAATAGAGCGTCGGTGGCTCAGTGGTGTGGACTGTCGCCTTCCTACCGGGAGGGCTGAGGTTCAAATCCCGACACGTACCAATGTATTTTCGAATTTTCGAAAATATATGTACGTTATCCGACGCTCTTACGGTGAAGGAAAATATCGTGAGGAAACCTTCATGCACACCTGCGAAGAGATTCGAAGGTTGTGTGTGAAGTCGTCCAATCCGCACTGGGCCCGCGTGGACGACTAAGGCCTAATCACCCTAACGGGTAGGCGTGCCCCTCGGTGGGAGACGTTTAATGAGCTGATGATGATGAGAAGATAATTCAAATGTGTCAACCAAATCGGTTGCCAGTCAGCTGTTCTGTTTCAGCTACGTGTAGCTGTGACGCTGTTTTTACGTGGAGCCGTTTATTGTAGAGTGAGAAGAGTACCAGGATAAAAATAATATATAATTTAATGCATAGGTAAGTGAAAATTAGTGAGTGAGGATTTGTAAATATGTGATGGTTTCTGAATTTATTTACGTAGGTTGTTACAATATAAAAAAATAATAGAGGTTTGTCAGTACGGCTACGATGATATTATTTATTCATTTGATAATTAATGAAAATACACAATTTTTAGATTTCAGGCTTAAACTCAAGAAAACTGAAAAAACGATTTTATGTTGCAGAATTCGCAGATATTAAAAAGGGTATGACATCCCATAATAAGATTTGTGGGCTTGTACCCGGCACTGACAGGTAATCAATGCTTTACATTTATTATATTGTTCATATTTAATTAAATTGCTTTGAAAAATTTATTTATTACCAAAGGTAAACTCTGAAAGTCAAAGTGTTTCTTTACTTACGTAATGGCAAATAAAATAAAAATAAGTACATACGTCAAATAATATAGCTTTTTTGTAAAAGCTCAAGTACTGCTTTAACAGAAAACATAGATCTACTGTTTTGAATCAAAAACACGCCTTCCTTGCATTAATATTCGAGAGGTATATTAAAATAATCCAATTTAAACCCTATCTTAAGGGCAAAAAGGTTCCATTCGCGGGGTTGAAATACATAATTTTCCATAGTTCAAATGCTGACCCTAAAATAACATAACTGGGTCCACTGCCCGGACTCCGTGTCACATTATTCTGCTTGTCATTCAATTTGTCTCCTCTCAGACGAGACTAAGTAGTTTTTTTTTGTGCTATCAAATTCGTATTCAGTGAAAACGGTACGGCTATAAGAAATTACGAGATAATGTGATTGTTAAGGCTCTGGAGATAGTACACGAATTGTGTGAACGCTGTGTATTTTGCAAAAGTTCCCTTATTTATTGGCAATACGAGGATCGTGGATAATTTTGATGGTATTTGGCTAGAAATTGTGTAAAATAGGTTTCTAAAATGTATTTTGTTTAAAGGTCAACGAAAACTGTGTTGACACAGAGTGCATTTAAATCTTATCTCATTATACTCTTAAAACTATCGCAGTCTACGGTTGGACGTACGTCACTACCATTATGCGTCAGAAATCCCGGTCTTCCACTTTTCTCAAGCGTTCTTAAAGTAAATGTTTTATTTAAACTGTGTATCATGGATTGAAACCATAATATTAGTTTTATGTATATCCTATAATAGAGCAAAAAGGTTTATGCATTAATCTTCATCATTTTCATAGCATGATATCATCGAAATTTTGTAATTATTCTGGTTGGAAATTTCGGAATAAAACCAACCTAAATATTGCACCGCATATAAATATGCCACTTTAGTTTACCGTACTAAGTAAGGAGCTTTGCGTCTTGAAAAAGAAATGCTTAACTACGTTACTTGATGGACAGAAAGTAAACCGGGCAATATTTTTAATGGCCTCTGCTACAATTAAATTACTTGCATTTCTTCTTGCAGTCTAAAGTCGGTTGCGGTAAAAGGAATTTCATACTCTAACCCAAGGAGTGTAACACACATTTTGATATAACAAAAATAAGTAAGAGCGTTTAAGTTGACCATGTACAAATTCAATGATCATAGCTTCGTCTTCTTTTAAAAGCGTTGTACAAGGTTCTAAAGGGGTTGATAACTGACTGAACAACCAAGCTGTCAATACGATTTATTATAATATTTCTATAGCATTATAATATGTGACATCATGGTGTATGATTTATGAACTGAAAATCTTCTAGTATTTTTTTCTAAAATAAAGGGTAGATACGAGCATATTTATGGAATATTGAGATACAATGTTAGATAAATAACTTACTAACCAGATGACTATCTCACTCATAAAATGACCGTGGCCAAAATTTTGTCCATAAGTTGGTTAAAGTTTTCATTCATAATCACGCCGCTCGCTACATGTAACATGCTCGTGCTTTTGAACAATATGTCGGGTGAAATTATGACATACAATTTTATGAATAAAAATAGAGAACCCTTATCAAGACAGTACAAAGAATTTCAAAGCACTCCATTTTTCAGTAATATTTGATATCCGCGTTGATCCTACGATATGGAAAGTTGGCTGTCCCCTCTGAACGAACATTTTCCGAGTTAGGGCATTTGGGAGTTCCTATCAGAGACAAAGGCAGGAGTATTCCCTATATTCCCAACGCTAGATGTCACGTGACACAAATGTGCAATAGAAACTTCAGCATCCAGAGCATTAGTACTTTCAACAAAGCTTTTACGGTTTTAGGATCTGTGTCGCTCTGGAATATAAATAGGTGTGCATTGGATGTTAAGAGTTTTCTCAAGTTTCTACTCGGATCGAACTGCCACCATTTCGCGAACTTCTGGCAAATTGATACAGTGGATACGTTGCCTTGTATCAAGAGTGGGTCTTATAAACTTACTGCGGGTTTTGTACGCTTGTAGCATTTGTATGGCTACAGCATGATAATAAGTGCTATTGATTTATTTATATTGGTGAGTTCGTTGAGAGCGTCGGTGGCTCAATGGTGTGGACTGTCGCCTTGTTCAAATCCCGACACGTACCAATGTGTTTTCGAATTTTCGAAAATATATGTACGTTATCCGACGCTCTTACGGGGAAAAACATCGTGAAGAAACTTCATGCTCACCTGCGAAGAGATTCGAAGGTTGTGTGTGAAGTCGTCCAATCCGCACTGGGCCCGCGTGGACGACTAAGGTCTAATCTCCCTATACGGGTAGGCTCGTGCCCCTCAGTGGGGACGTATAATGAGCTGATGATAATGGTGAGTTCGTTGCTAAGGATTCTAAAGCAATCAGAAGCAATTTCTCAATTATCGCCATAGGTATTTTACCGTAAATACAAATGACCGCCAATGATGCCTTAAGACGCCAGACTATAGAATTTCTATTGTGTCATGATTCCCGGTGTTCAATGGGTTCAATAAAAGATCTATTTCTATATAATGATGCATTAATGGCGTTTCAGTCAGTAATATATTTTAACTATTATGGAAGACCAGTGAATCGGTCAGTGAACTTTTGGGTTCAAATATATAATAGAAAAATAACAATGTTCCCAAGTTTAGTAACAACAGTATAAAGGGACTGTAAGACAATTAGGAAGCGTCCATTCCATAACATTACTCTTTTTACAAATTGAAGTGACTACATCTATATCATTAGAAAAATATCCATAGGTGAATCATAACAAAGGATCAAACTGATCTAAATTACCTAATTAATTCCACGGACATTAGGACAGAACGATTCACGAAAGATGACGATTCTTTGGTTCTTTGGGGGTGCGGCGGCGGCGACTGCGGATTTTTTTAAATTTTGTTAACTGAACGTAAGTCGTTTTTCAATATATCAAAATTCGATTGTTTCACTGTCATTAAAAATGTATTTATCTTTGCCATTTGTTTTTGTTTTTTTTTATGTTATAAGTTTACAGGACGGTCTGGATGCTCACCTGATGGTAAGTGATACGCCTAAACATGACAGAGCGGCATTGAAGGAGACCAACAACTGACAGACAGTTATTATCCTCCATCAATGCCGCACTGCGCCCGTCATCCGAGACAACAGATGTTAGGTCTCTTATACCCGGTAATTTCACTAGCTACAGTGCCCTCATCCCGAAACATAAAAGTGCATAACACTCCTGTTTCTGATATCTGGCACTGCGGTGGTACCTACCTAGACGACTCAGAATCGAGTCTACCACCTAGTAAATGTTGTGGTCATCTTTCGTGAATCGTATTACACATCAAATCCACTAATCTCATCCACAAGCAGATTGGAACATTATCTATAGATAGTGTCGCGATAAGCATTTAATTATTCAACAACAAGCCGGGGCTTCGTCAAAGGGCTAGGATAACATACATGTTCTGTAGATAGTCAGTATTGATTCATGTACACAATTAGTGCTTCCATCACATGTCTCAATTGGACGAGATAGTACCATCTATATACATATTAGGTACTTTGTCATAATTGTTATCTGCTACGGTGGGAACACTGATGGTTTGTAGGTTGCCTAGATAATTTTGAACTTGGATTATTGTATACACATTTTTTTTGTGTTCTTTTTAAATATAGATACTAGCGTTAGAAATAGCAATCTTAGGGATACAATCAGAAACGATTTAATCCGTAAGAGAACTAAAGTTACCGTCATAGCCCATCGGATAAGCAAGTTGAAGTGGCAGTGGGCTGCTCACGAATGGCACAGAACCGATGGCCGTTGGAGCAGACGAGCTATGGAGTGGAGACCGCGACTTGACAAGCGTAGCGTAGGACGCCCTCCGGCTATGAAAGGTTGAATAGGACAGGATAGGTTAGAAAGAGTTTGGAATTTATAAAACAAATATTGTTATCTCGATTGTAAGCAGTAGATATCTGGGGTTGCAGTAGTGCCCCAGCCAAGACTAGCCAAGCGAAGCGCAAGGGCACTATCCTATCTTTTCTTGAAGTGTTTCATCGTATTTTTGAAATAAAATAAAGTTGGTTTCCAATGTGCCAGATATTTCATATTCTCATACGATTTCGATAATAAACTAATTGAATATATAAATACTCATTTGAATAGCTCTACTATTTTAGATTTTATTGTTTTCTTAAATATGCCGATTTTGTCACTGGCACAATCACAGACATCAGAATATACATTAGACTGGACAAGCCGCCAAGTTTATAGGCAGTCCCAGTGTCGCAATTTCTTTTCGGTTCTTACCTGTGAAAAGTTATTATATTTCTTGGTAAGTTTACTGATTCATTGCGATGATGGTATGTTACAATTGCACAGGATGGCATTTTGGAAAAAACGGTAATTTCTTCTAATATTTGTGCGTCTTGACTCGTCTCACAGAGCGTAAACTGGTAGCCAGTGTATGCTCGTTGAGCTTACAGTTGTCGCACTTTAAACGCGGCTTGCCCCATCTCCTGTAAAATCTGTGGGCACAATAATGATCATCAAAATGTTTGGCTACTTCCTGAAGTGCTAGAAGCTGAAATTTGGTATGTAATCTAGGATCTAACATATTAGTAAATATGGCTTAGCTGTTTGGTTACTTACTCTAGATCAGAAATTAAATATTCACATCACCACCACGATGTAGCGAAACGACTAAGCCGTACATACGAGTATTACTGGTATTTAGAATTTGTTGAAGTTAGTGTCGGTAGAGTTAGGTGTAGATTCAGAAGCTTGGCTCTACATGAGATCTGATATTGTTTTTACAGCGCAAACCTTATGTGGTAGTCTTGGCAACATATAACATGAAATGTTTTTGATGAAAAAATATTGAGTAAGGAGAACGTAATTAAATAAACATTCGCTTTATGTACATATTATAATATCCGCTCGAATATAGCACGCGCGTATACAATAGATTCATGTATTGTGTGTTGTGAGTTTGCACTCATGCTACGTACGACCGTTTATGAAACGCTATCACAAATTTAAAAGTATCTACTCAAGGCGTAACAAAAAAAAATTTTAAAATTTGTTCTGGCGAAAACGCAAATAAGGACATATTACACGACAGCGTCAAAGTCATTCACAGCTCCCATCTCATATAAATGAACAAACTTATACCCACTTACTCATTGACAGGAAGTTGGGCGAACATAATTAAGTTCAGAATGGAACTATTATTCAACAGCTAATACAATTTTCGCCTTAACAAGGACAGATTGTGGTGTGGATAAAAAGCGTGCTTCTAAATAAGTCAGCTCGCGACTCGGAAATCAACAGTGTGACTACGAATTTGAGCTACGTGCGGTTAACGAGGAAAGTTGAGACCGCTTGCACTGCGACACAAAATGTAGCTAGGTTTATGTTCACGAGCGGAGCGGATAATTATTTTTGTTGCAGTCAAAATCTTATCTATTCCAGTACTCTTAGTCTTATTTACTGATTTCAAGTCGTTAAAATTATCGACCGGAAATCAGTAAATAAGCTGATTAATAATAATAAATCTTTATTTTTCATCACAAATCATAATTGTTAAGCTATACCATACATCTAAAATAACAGAAGGTATATTATTCATAAGTGCAATAACGTATGGTTTGTGTGAGACTGATGCCTGTGATTGATTTTAAACCTGTTGTGCAGGTCATCAGGCTCTCACCACCTCGGTTATAAAAACAAAAGGAAGTATGCATGTGAGCGATCGCCTCGGTCAAGTTAACAAATAAATATTCACTGACATTCACACAGCGCCATCTAGCCCCAAGTTAAGCATGAAGCCTGTAGTATGGGTACTAAGCAACGGATACACATACTAATGTACTTTTTTTTTGTAAATACGTACATATTATAAATAGACAAAACCCAGACTAATACAAACAGAAATGGTCATGCACACAAATGTTTGTACTGCCTGAGTATCGAATCCAAACTTTTGGTGTAGTGGAACAAAGTCGTCTGAACCATTGCATTAAATAGGTCGTAAGATATACTAATGCAAATGGGGGATTCAGTATGACTAACATTTAACCCATTGAACGCCAGGCATGGAAAATCTATTGTTTCGTACGCCTTGAGGCCTCATTGGCGGTCAAAGGGTTAAGCTTATCAATAAAATCACACCACAACATGTGAAGCGCGGGCAAAACGAACACATCAGGGTTTTTGGATAACGACGTACACCAGATATGAAATGCGTCACGCTGCTTTGGATTCAAACCAATGATTTATTATTGTATAATAATATATTTTTGATGACCCATTTGGTGTTGCAGTTGAGACGTCGGCTGCAACACCAAGGGTTCCGGGTTCGATCCCCGGGCAGTACAAACATTTTTGTGCATGGACATGTCTGTTTGTAATGGTCTGGGTGTTTTCTATGTATACTGTGTATGTATTTACAAAAATAATGTATATAAGTACATATTATGTTTATCCGTTGCTTAGTACCCATAATACAGGCTTCACGCTTGACTTGGGGCTAGATAGCGCTGTGTGAATGTCAGTGAATATTTTTTTTATATTTTGGAGCATCAGTTATTTACAATATCTGAGTTAGATAAATTATTACATAATAATAAAAAATGGGTATAAGGAGTGAGAATATGCATTGATTTTTAATTTATTTAGTTCTTTCAATTGAAATTTAGAATACCTACAAGTTCCTCATATCAATACTTTAAAAAAAATAGAATTTGTAAACCACGTGCTGATGTTTTTTAACTCCCTAAATGCACTCCCAGTACATTTATCAATATAAAACTTTCAATCCGTCGTAACCACCTTTTGGTATCAAATACAATCATCAAATTAGTTCATTACACATCCCCAACGAGGGGCAAGAGCCTACCATAAAGGATGTAAAGGCCTTTTTCGTCCACGCCAGCCCAGTACCCTGATTTCAGGCACAGACTTTGAATTTTATTTTGTTTAGGTAAATGTGTTCGAAATTCGAAATTTGTGTATGTGTGTTGTCACTGCATTCGGAACATTTTTTTCGATTTTTTGTGAGCATATCACGAATACATATTTTTTTACATCATTGATTATTAATAGCTGTCAAAAATTTCAAGATTAGAAGACAACAGTCACCAATGAGACACCGACGCTCTCCAAATATAATAACTACACACAAACCCAGCACGAAGCCAGTGTAATTGTCTGAGGGATGATCAATTTTCCAGGCCAGGCGGCGATCAAGTGATCAGACTGATGGTGATCGCGTGACGAGAGTTGCGTGCGCTGCTTTCACTTCACAGGCTCTCTTGAGTGCTCAATAAGGGTGTACACGCTAAAAACGAACACCTATGATTCACTGGAAGCTATTAGAATTTTCTATTTGATACTTAGATAAACAGTAAACTAACCTAAATGTACAATCACGAAGAAACCTCAACTAAAAAATGTCCGAGCCGTACTCTAATACGTATAGTTCCTTATTTTGACGACTTTGGCGACTTTGACGACCCATTTGGTGTTGCGGTTGAGACGTCGGCTGCAACACCAAGGGTTCCGGGTTCGGTCCCCGGGAGTACAAACATTTGTGTGCATGAACATATTTGTTGTTTGGTCTGGGTATTTTTTATGTATAATATGTATGTATTTACAAAAAATTGTA
>PQWD01007007.1:0-70928 GCA_019425675.1 Leucinodes orbonalis | reverse complement strand
AGAAAAAAAAATAAAAAAAAAAAAGGGTTGTGTTATTCGGATGGACGGACAGACAGACAGACTTGACGAATAAGAGTTTCTCTTTTTGCCATTTGGCTACGGACCCTAAAAAAAGGTAAATACTTTATACCAATAATTAGTTTCTAATAGCCAGACATACATTTGAAATATGTTGTAGCAGCAGTAGTACTCGTATGGGGAAATATATCTCTAGTGAAGCTAAAATACTTATTTAGGACACAGTAACACTTACCTTAAGACCAGTACATAGTTATAGATCACTTACCTTAATACCAAACATGATTATAGATAGTAAATTAAAAAGGTACAAGTATCTTAAATTAATACAATATTGACCGCAAAACACAATTAGAATTTGTCCAAATCAATCAAAACCAAGGGTCATTCCAGACAGACGTAGATATACTATATCGCCATAATTTCGAACCTTATTCAAAGCTCATAAAAACATTTATTTTCAAATAGGCTTACAAAAAGAACTTAGTTTTCACTGAGAAATTACTAAATAACCAATCAATTGTAATGACCGTTAAAGGTTGACATTTCGTATTGATACATTATTCTCATTGTAATCTGTATCCATAATAATTTAATCAAACTATTGCCACTTTTAACAGCAGTTGACCCAATTAACAAACTGTATTTCCAATAACGTACAAAACGTTTACAATACGTATCGTGAAGTGTTCGAACGATATCGGCAGGAAATGATGGATGACCCACTGCAACGGTGGCATCTCAATAATAGTGAACAAACTGACTAAATATTATATTCTAATTTTTTTACTTTATTTATATAACAAAACAGATAATACATTGCATGCTTAAATAAGGAAGAACATTATTTAAGCATGCAATGTAATTCATGCCAAAGAACATGAAAGTAAAAACACACTTAAGAGTGCTACATCAAATATACGAAACTGGAATTCATCATCATCATCATCATCAGCTCATTAACGTCCCACCGAGGGGCACGAGCCTACCCGTATAAGGTGATTAGGCCTTAGTCGTCACGCGGGCCAGTGCGGATTGGACGACTTCACACACAACCTTCGAATCTCTTCGCAGGCGTGCATGAAGGTTTCCTCACGTTTTCCTTCACCGTAAGAGCGTCGGATAACGTACATATATTTTTCGAAAATTCGAAAATACATTAGTAGTGTCGGGATTTGAACCTCAGCCCTCCCGGTAGGAAGGCGACAGTCCACACCACTGAGCCACCGACGAATTAAAAATACAATTGAATTGGAATTAAATAATAAAATATAAATTATAATACTGAGTTAAACTTATTGCTAATAAAAAGGTGATCCTGAAATACAAGAATTGCATACAATTAAAGAATAGTTTATTATATAATTATAACTTTCTCTTAACATCTCATATAACAGTGATAAAGGAAATAGAAGTAAGCAAAAATCATTTGCAACAATATTCCATAACGTGCAACCATCCTTTCAAATTACTTTAGGTGTCCTTATACAGGTGCTATACCATTTCGTTTACTCGTAGAAACAATACCTCTGTTATACTATAATCATACCAACATACTCTTCACCTGAACTTGCAACGTATCTAATCAAACTTAGTTCGTGAGGTTAATATCTTTCATCAAATGTAAGTAGTTTCGCGTAGATAGCTTATCACTGGGAAGTTGCGCAGTGTTTCACTTACGTGATCATTTTTGGATTGCACATTTAGAAAGTACAATGAGTTTGAGTTCAAAAATGAATTGTCTAAAGGTGCACCTTATCGACGTGAACATATTATAACATATTATACAATACGGGAGTTTTCGTTGGGTCTCCTTTTTTCATTAAGTCTACATGGATTAATGCACGGAGCGTTATTATGCGATACTGAAATTATGCAATGTCAGATGGTTGAAAAACTCTAACAATGTAAGAAATTTTATTCTAAAACTTTTGAATGTTGTATCTTTTGTATTGAAGAAATTCAGGAAATGTCTTGAGAATAAGACAACGAAACGTTCGAAACATTCTATTTTCTAGCCTCTCAACAATATAGAAGTGTTCCAAATTCGATCCCAGTTAATCCAGCGAGGATACGTCTTGAAAGTGGAATCATTTTAAAAAAGTTGTATGCAGAAAGCAAACTATGCTTTTCTTTGTGCTTTTTGCGGAAACCGTCGGGCTTTATTCAAGTGTTTCCTTTTGTTCCGTTTGGTATTGTTTTAAACAATAGAAGGAAAAGAAAACAAATTACGTTTCCTGCATCCGCTTCGATGGTTGACTTTTTTAGAAAGAATAGCGGGTAGATAAATGCTCAGTGGGGACTGTCGTTATTTAGTACACCAGTAATATCAGATAATCTAAGGTATCAAGGTATAAATATGGTAAAACTGTTGTGTCCAATTCATAGTGACCATGATTTAATATTTTTATAAGCACATAACTTGAAGGTACCGTGCATGTAAAAAGCATAACAATATACTATAATTTCCTTTAACTTCACCCTTCGGGGCTCCGTAGAACATTCCACTACTCTAGCCCAGAGCTTTTAGGAAGATAGATGGCATTCGCATTAGACATGCGTCACAGACATTGGTTTGAACTTCCTTAACGTCCAGATTCTAGTAGGGAAGCCGAGCTCAAAAATTACTGTCATCATCATCATCTCATTATACGTCCCCACCGAGGGACACTAGCCTAGCTAGTAATCGATATAAAGGCCTTTGTAGGCCGCGCGGGCTCAGTGCGGATGGGCTGACTTCACGCATAAGCTTTGAATTTCTTCGTAGGCAAACAAGCCTCAAGATGTTTTCCTTCACCGTAAAAAAAATACTGTACTGCCGAAGAAACATGTTTAATAAATATAGCAATCAAGTATGCCAAGTACCATTGGTGATAAGATGCTGTTGCCTACACCAGTGATCCCTAAGAAAGAAAAGAGTGTAGTTGTCAACTTGTGTATTAAATATTTCATTATTAAAGAGTCTCAGATTTCAGAAATACCGCTGTACCTCTCATCTTACAGCCAAGAACAAAGCTATTCTATGCAAACTAGCAAAGGCGGGAGAAATAAGTGAAATTGAAAATCCCACGCAGATGACCTTGTACACTCTTCCACGTGTAAAATATAATACAGATAACGTTAACAAGTTTTCCTAGCTTTCTCCAGGTAAAAGAGTGAATCACAAATTACCTCTTTGTTATCCGAGTCGAGCTTAAATCTGATTTTAAACGTTCGTGACACAATTCTCGGTCCTAGGTAGAAACCAACGACGCCTGACGACTCAAGGTCACTGTTAAATAAGCTATCAAGCCAGCGCATGAAAGTATAACAACGTAAGTTCGAAACCTTTTCCAGTATGCAAGCGCAAGAGGCAAGCGTATATCGAATGACTTCACCTTATGAACCAATTTTGTGAAACTTGCGCGAGTGAACTGAGGAATTTCTGGCAAAATGCATTGCTGTCATACGTGGCAGTTTAAATAACATACCAGTTTCAAGGATTTTTCTTTAGTATATTATATGCAACTGGCGACCCGCCCATGCTTCGCACGGGTGCAATGGTGATATTCGTAATAAGCATGCACCCGCTTGCCCGGTCGGTTGCTACGTACCGCATTTTTTAAATCTATAATATTTTCGATAGTATTCATTTAAATCTAAAACTGTATAGGGCCATATAGATTTATATGAAATCAACAATGTATTTAAGGTATTTAATTGGATAAGGATTAATGCTGTATCGGTTAAATCGCATTTAAAATTGGCCATTATTTGTCGTAAAAAGGAAATGACAAAAAAAAGTACTATGGGATATCCATAAGAGACAAATATATACCATCGCGGAGTTTTCTGTAGACCTTTTTATTGTTTTCAATAATCAATAAATTATTTTGTAAATCTTGTAGGGTTCAGCCTGCGCTTGCAATGAAACGGGATAAAAATAATTATTTACATCACATTAGAAACCTCAAAAGTAACAGTATTTCTCCACTATTTAATGAATGTTATTATACATTAAAACCTTCCTCTTAAATCACTCCATCTTTTAAAAAAACCGTATTAAAACCCGTTGCTTAGTTTAAAAGATTTAAGTGCACGCGGATATAGCGATTTTATTTTATACTATGTAGTGATTGTTCAAAATTGTTAAAATATTTACAACTCCCTTTTATATTATCATTTATTTTTATTGATAAATTCATATTTTATTTATTTTATTATTAATTTTTCTTTCACTCTCTCTTTAATTTAACACTTTAAGGCCACACGGTTATTTACCAGTAACAACTGCAATTTAGTTCTCTTCATCTTAATAACTCGCTTGTTGTATTACAAGCGGAGCCTCGAAAAGCTCGTTTCGCATTCTGTGCCCACGCTCCACTCTAGTCACACTTACAATCTAATCTAACTCTAACATAACTTAAATTCAATCCATGATCCATTTGATGATAATGATGAAAAGGACCTATATTACAACGGGATCAGTGGTGTGCACTCCATAAAATATGCAAATAAGCAGTGCATACCCTGTGCGTCCAGACAACTCGGAAAATCCCCAACAGATTTAAAATCATAGGCGATCTTTTCTCATCAACAATACTTATTTTGACAATTTAAAAGTATTTTATTGTTTTTGCGATTAGTGTCACTTACTTTGCATACCCTACACATAATCTCTGTCACTGACTGGGATGCAAGATAACATTTTAAAACGTCCTTAGCGCTGTAATAGGTAAGTTTTGACGTAGTTTTAGTGTTAACAGTACATTTGGGCCGCAAAAAAGTGTTTGATGTTTTAAGGCAGATATATTTCTGGTACATTTGACCGCAGTAGACGTAGGTGTATGTCCAAAGCATATATATAAAACAATGTTTTTATTGTATCTGGAAGACGACTATATAAACGGGTCCCTCCAGGTAGATCTGAATTAAATACCCTCATAACAAACACAAACTAATAAGAAAACCAGCATTTTGAATATTTAATAGCGCGATTCGTGCCGCGATAAATTACCTCGCAATGAAACTTTAAAAGTTGTCTTTAACTC
Organism: Leucinodes orbonalis; assembly: GCA_019425675.1. Classification (NCBI taxonomy): domain Eukaryota; kingdom Metazoa; phylum Arthropoda; class Insecta; order Lepidoptera; family Crambidae; genus Leucinodes; species Leucinodes orbonalis. The sequence continues at coordinate 65,880 of PQWD01007007.1, read as the reverse complement.
GGCTAATGCCACGCCATTAAAATTAAAATGGTAGGTTGTCCACAGTGTTTTCGTTAGAATCTAGGTGAATAAAGTTCTGAATGAACTATGATAATGAATTCAAAGAAAGTTTATCCAACCCAAGTGACATAATTGGAGCAAATCTGTAGACTACATTAAGTGTCTCGTTTAATTATGCATCGTTACTTGTATAAGAGCTAACTTGCATTCTTAATTAAGCTTTTCTAATCAGAATCGATAGATTTCGTGATAAGTTAATGAATGACTCTGATTTAGTCGTTCATAAATTAATTGAAAAGCTGGCAACACCGCTATTAAGTAAACATAACCTATTTACGGCGGACGATGATCAAGAGCGGCTAAAATTTCATGCACTGGACGAGTGAGGTAAAATTAGTAGGCACATAATATACGTTATTATGTGCCTACTAATTTAGTAGTAATAAAGTCATCACACATATGATGATTGTCACTATAGTAGTAAATCACCGCAACGCAGCAAATGGTGAGCTGTTGGTGCGAAGCGACCTAGGACTACATTTATCAAGAAAATCCGTTCGGTTGTTTTTAGGTTTATCGCGTTCTTAAAAATAGACGGGCAGTGAACACGACAATCTTCACTTAAAATAAGTGTCAGTCTATTGTAATAATATATCTGGATACCTATACTTTAATAACTACTGATCAACATTGGGGCCATTAGTGCATGATGGGTTACGGCCCGAACTATGGAACTATGGCTATGGAACCATGCTGAATGTAAAGTCCTAGAAATTAATGAATGGAAAGGTCTCAAAGTGAGATGTCATCATCATCATCAGCTCATTACACGTCCCCACCGAGGCGCACGAGCCAGCCCGTATAGGGTATAGTTCTTAGTCGTCCACGCGGTCCCAGCACGGATTAGCCGACTTTATGCACAACCTTTGAATTTCTTCGGTTTCCTCACGTTGTTCCTTCAACTTAAGTCGGATAAACATTCATTTCATTTCTAAAATTCGAAAAGAAACCCTCGAGATCAGAAAGCAACAGTCCACACTAATGTGCAACCGATGCTCCACAGCCATCGACGCTCTCTTATTGAGATGGCATAAGCTGATGGAATAATTGAAACAATCGGATTCTATCTGGTACTCCAACTCAAAATTATTTACCATGCCGTAAAGCACTTGGATCAGTGCTGTATCACTACTGGTTAACAAACGGAATTCCAAATGAGGTAATTTGCTAATTAAAGCGAAGCTACCGACTTCGAGCTAAGCATTACAATAATGTAGCACAAGTGTGTCTGGTAATTTTTGGCGATCCATCTGGTGTAAAGTTTGAGACGTCGACTATTACACCAAGGGTTCCGGGTTCGACCCTCAGGTAGTACAAACATTTGTGCGAAACACAACAAGCATTCTGTAGTTAACGTCGGGATGGCCGGTCACTGGACGTATTTGTCATGGAAATTTTGACCAATAATGCTGCCCAATTGCTTCTATTTTGTTCCGATACGTAGTCAATTAGTGCCATCTCTTTTTAGAAGAGTGCTATCACATTATAAAATAAATTGTACATTTAAGGGTGACCGGCCATCCTGATGTCCCATTGGCCGGTCACCTAGCCGTGGTACTTTAAGTGCGTGATATCACTTAATTATCCATCGGCAAATAAGTTTTCCCGTTTAGTTACGTCAAGCTTTATAAACTCAGCACCTCAAGCTACCATGGAAGTAAAGCATCGATTAATTTTGAGGCCACACTCCACTCGGGTGGCCCCATTCGCAACGAAGCATGACTCTCCCACACTTGGTTATGATAACAAGTTAGCGTCAGTAGATACTCCTGTATATTATTAATTAATCATTTCATAACATACTGCAAGTGAATGGAATGATAATGGAATAATCTGCCTGCATCTGTGTTTCCGTCCACATACCCGGTGGCATTCACTCACTCAAAAACGAGTGACAAGGCTTTTTCTGGGCAAGCTCGCTCCATCTTAGAGCACATCTCTTTCACCAGGATAATCTATGCTGAAGAACAAGCCCGTCATCTATTGAACCTATCGCTGTACATAGGTCTTTCCGTTTTTCTCATCCAGCCTCCACCAGTGACCTTTCGCAACTCGTCGGTCCATCGGGCCGGAGGGTGTCCTACGCTACACTTGCTAAGACGTGGTCTCCACTCCAGAACTCTTCTGCTCTGACGATCATCGGTTCTGCGACATACGTGACCAGCCTACTGCCACTTGAACTTGCTGATCCGGCGGACTATGTCGGCTAAGCCCGTCATGAATTCAAAAACTAATAATAATGTTCCTTTAGTTTCGGAGAAAAGAGGGTGTGACGTACGGACGAACAGACATGTCTGTCTGTTGACATGACGAAACTATAAGGGTTCCGTTTTTTGCGGCGAATCGACTTGTACGTTTGATGGACAATCGCCTAAGGCAACTTTTATAATTGTAACAGGCAATCATGTGAGTATTTGTTAATCTTAGGCTGGTAGTTTTTAACACCTACCAATCTGTATTGACCGCGTAGTAAGTTAGGGCAAATCCTTACCATAGTTATACTGTATGGCAGGACCTGTGCTCTTCAGATGCACAACTCGTAATTGAATAACGCTTGAAATACGAGGCCGTCGGTTAGCATTGGCCATTATTGTCATACGCGTTAATAATACAAAATCTATAATCACGTGTTATCTCCCTCAATGGACCGAGCGGTCGGACTAGAATAATGAGATGATTTAGTCACGGTCACCTGACGTTTCAATGCATACACAATTACCGTCATCACGGTCAGACTCGAGCATAATAAATAATATCACCCAAGGCCTTAACTGTACAATTTAATCTATAAATACTTTAGAAATATGTTGTATCGATAAATTAATAACACAATTGTTATAAATGTATTTATGGCCACTTTGCAACTTTTATTTTTAATCTTCTTTCTTATGTTACAGTGTACAGGACACAAATTTCCCAATACAGGAGATGGGGCAAGCCGCGTTTAAAGTGCGACAACTGTAACGAGCATACACTGGCTACCAGTTTACGCTCTGTGAGACGAGTCAAGACGCACGAATATTAGAAGAAATTACCGTTTCTTTCCAAAATGCCATCCTGTGCAATTGTTACATGCCATTATCGCAATAAATCAGTAAATATACCAAGAAATATAATAACTTTTCACAGGTAAGAACCGAAAAGAAATTGCGACACTGGGACTGCCTATAAACTTGGCGGCTTGTCCAGTCTAATGTATATTCTGATGTCTGTGGTACAGGACGGTTAAGATGCTCACCTGATTAAGTGATACGCCTGGCTACGATACAGCGGCATTGACAGAGACCAACAACTGATAAACAGTTTGACGACCCATTTGGTGTAATGGTTGAAACGTCAGCTACCAAGGATTCCAGGTTCAATCCCCAGGCAGTACAAACATTTGTGTGCATGAACATGTATGTTTATATTAGTCTGGTTGTTTCTGTGTATAATATTTATGTATTTACAAAAAAAAAGTATATATGTATGTATATCCGTTATTTATGTACCCATACTACAGACTTCACTCCTACTTTGGGGCTACCAGGAGGACACCTGTTAGGTCTCTTGTACCCGGTAATTTTAATAGCTATGATGCCCACATTTTAAAAAAACAGTAAAACACTTCTTTTTCACGGGACGATATCTGACACTGCGGTGATACCTACCTAGACGACTCAGTACCGAGTTTACCTAGTAAAAACTTATTTTGATTCGTCAGTATAGAAATTGTACTTTCAGTTGTAGAAATGTGAAACATTTAGCATTTTTAGTACCTCGATGTACCTGAGCCTTACGCAGAAACTTATCCTACATTTTGCAAACATCATCATCAGCTCATTAAACGTCCCCACCGAGGGGCACGAGCCTACCCGTATAGGGTGATTAGGCCTTAGTCGTCCACGCGGGCCCGGTGCGGATAGGACGACTTCACACACAACCTTTGAATCTCTTCGCAGGCGTGCATGAATGTTTCCTCAGGATGTTTTCCTTCACCGTAAGAGCGTCGGATAACGTACATATATTTTTCGAAAATTCGAAAACATATTGGTACGTGACGGGATTTGAACCTCAGCCCTAGCGGTAGGAAGGCGACTGTCCTCACCATTGAGCCACCGACGCTCATTTTGCAAATCCCAATCTAAATGAGGCTCCAGAATTAACTTGCGATTAAAAAAATATAAATACGAATAATCTTTTAAAAACACGCGGCTCAGGTATCAAGAAAGAGATTTACTTCATCACTCAGAAGTTTGGAATGGTGTTGAGTTTATTTTCTACAAAGCAACAGATCTAATACTAAGCAAAGAAGCTTAGGCCCGAGTTTTCAATGCCAAAAAATTGATTTTTAATGCAAGGGCTAAATTAAAAAACTAATCCATTCATTCAATAACTCATTTATTCTAAAAACGGTAACCTAAGAATAAATGCTTACAAAAAACTTTAATATTAAGGTGTTCTTCACTCAATGGCCTCTACAATTGAGGATCTGCGCATCTTCGAAGTAGTTGCCTGGTATATACTCTCCACCGACGATTCTGAGGTAGTCATAGACAGTCGTGACTTACTCTTGAACATTAAGGGTAGGTGGTTGCAGTCAAATGTATCCTGAAACAATTGTTACAACATTACATACGACCCATTTAGTGTAATGGTTGAGATGTTTGCTATTACACTAAGGTTTCCGGGTTGGATCCCCACACGGTACAAACATTTGTGTACGTGAACATGTCTGTTTGTATTGGTTTGGGAGTTTGTGTGTGTCTATTTACAAAAAAGTATATGTACATTAATCTGTTGTTTAGTACTCATAATACATGTTTCTCGCTTAAATTGCAAATGTCAGTAGATATTTATTATTTCGAAAAGACATTTGTACGTGGCGGAATTTGAACTTGGGCCCTCCAGATTGGAAAGCAACAGCACATACCAATGATCCACCGATGCTCTCATGATACAGTATCACAAACCAAATAGTACATACAGTGTGTCATTACCCTTACATAGGGGAATGCGGGTCATCGACTCGTCTGATGAATGATGCCCAATAAAGCAGGCAATATTCTGGATATCATGTCAAATTTCAATAATAAACGTCGGTTAATGGAAGTCGCGCTTATTCGCTTACGCTAGGGATGGCAAAATGACATTTAGTATCTTGCAATTACAATTTAATATATTATTACAAAATCAGAAATTCACAAAAAAGATTTATATTATAATCAAATATTAAGTAGTTACAGCTGCTACCCGCGGTTTAAGATATTCTCCTGCAGTAAAACTTAACCTAAATGCGCGCAGTCACGCAACACGCGGCGGCCGCGCTGAAAAACTTTACGTTGTTTTTCTGAATAAAAAAAAATAAAGCAAATATTACATCAGCTATTTGCCACAAGAGATCCGTTCAAATTTATCCAGCCATTTTCAGAGATTACCTGAAACACACAGACGGACAAACATTTAAAAAATGTTATTTTGGCGTATGTACCGCATGTATATTCATATTATGCATGAAGAAAAAATGTTTATTTCGATATCATCATCATCAGCTCATTAAACGTCCCCACCGAGGGGCACGAGCCTACCCGTATAGGGTGATTAGGCCTTAGTCGTTCACGCGGGCCCAGTGCGGATTGGACGACTTCACACACAACCTTCGAATCTCTTCGCAGGCGTGCATGAAGGTTTCCTCACGATGTTTTCATTCACCGTAAGAGCGTCGGATAACGTACATATATTTTCGAAAATTCGAAAAATAATTGGTACGTGTCGGGATTTGAACCTCAGCCCTCCCGGTAGGAAGGCGACAGTCCACACCACTGAGCCACCGACGCTCGATATGTCAACCAGAAATTCCTATTCATTTATATGTAAAGATAAGATAATTAAAATAAACTATCCTCATATTGATGTTATTTATTTTTCAATTGAATAGGAGCAAACAATGATACGGTTCATTTGACCATNAGCTTTCAAATTAAATTATGCAGACCCGCGCGCCCTGCTGGAGGTAAAGCAGCTTGCAGCGTTATTTGCTTCGTTTTATCTTTACCTTTACTTTTTAGGAAGGAAATCATGTATAATAGCATTCATATTATTTATAGTTTTTTAGCATATACATGATATTACAGCGTCGATGGCTCATTGGTGTGGACTGTTGCCTTCCGATCGGGAGGGCGCAGGTTCAAATCCAGCCACGTACCTATTATTACGTTTTTTCGAAATCAAATGAACGTTATCCGACGCTCTTACGGTGAATGAAAACATCGCAAGAAACCTTCGCACGCCTGCGAAGAGATTCAAAGGTTGTGAGTGAAGCCGGCCAAACCGCACTGGGCCCGCGTGGATGACTAAGGCCTACACGGATAGGCTTGTGCCCCTCAGTGGGGACGTTTAATGAGCTGATGATGATAATATTTTGTTATATATATCGAAACAAACGAAATATTAACCTTAAACCGACCGATGGAGCGTAAAGTTTTTGAGTGGCGTTGTATCGAATAAAGAAGCATAGGCCAACCATAGATGACTTGTTTTAGGTTGCGGATATCCATAAATGTCGAGTTCTCGGGACCGGTCCGCGTGGCATTCATCCGGACGCCTTCGTTCGGCAGTGAACATATTATACTGCAATGATGATGATGCTTATCATGGTTATGATGATGACTCATCTGGTGTAACGGTAGACACGTCGGCTATAACACTAATAGTTCCGGATTCGATCCCCGGACAGAACAAACATTTGTGTGCATGAACATGTCTGTTTGTATTGGTCTGTAAAAAAACATATATTTATCCGTTGTTTAATTCATACTACAGGCCATTGTTTAGTTTGGGGCTAGATGGCACTGTTTGAATATCTGTGGATATTTATTAATTTATTAATCTAAGACATATTTCCATTATGGGTACTTGTATTTCCACCATTTGATCGACGACCTTTGAGTTAATGCATACTACAATTTGTAAAATAATAGTTTTCAATCGAAATTGCTAAGTTAGTAAAATGAATCAATTTTAAACCCAGTTTCGTGTTATTTGCACCTTGCCAACACAAACAACTGGCAGGGAACGAGTTTTTAATAAATGGCATTGTGATTTTTGTAAAGCATACAGCCAGTGTTTTGTGAAATAAAATCAAAACAACTTACGGCAACCGTGACTATAGTTGCTCTGGGTCATGGTTTTAGTTGAATTTTGTTTTCCTTGACGATTCTTTTAATGTAATTTTTAAGACGTCAGCTATTATGTCAAGTGTTCGTTTGTGTTCATGAACACGTCTGTTTGTATTTGTCTGGGTTTTTTATGTTTGTTAGTGTCTTAGATTTAGAATTAGCGCGCTGCGCTTACGTTAGTGTTAGGTTTTTTTAACATTCATAATGTTTTTACAAAAAAGTATAGAACAAAGTTTATCCGTTGTTAAGAACCTGTGATCTAAGCTCCTCACTACAATTAGGGCTATATGGCGCAGTGTGCATGTCAGTGGATATTTATTTATACATACTGGTGGAAATAGATGAGGTTAAGTTGTGTACTAACACAGGCTTCAGGCTCACCTAATCTTTTTTTTTACAATAATTACGCCTTTGGCAAGTGTAGAACTGTTGCCGAGTTCTGAGTCTGAAGAAAGACACATCGATAGTTTTACCTTGAGGGGGAAGTAAGAACTGCATTAAACCATATTTCAGGTTAAGATCTTTATTGTATCCAAAGAATATTACAATTCACTTACTGAATACATGTACATATTATTCTGTGTAAGTTTTAGGCTACTCGTACAACATAAATACAAACAACAATGCAGGTAGTATGAAATGCATGATAAACAAGATACACACTAGCAGCTCAATAGTGTTCATTCGATCACAGTCGTATTTTACGGAGACATTCGGAGTGACTTCGGCAGCGCACTCGTAAATGTCATTTGCACGAATAATGCGCTACTGGATGAGGCTTGTGTGATAGAGCGTGTTAGAAAATTTCACAGTTTACAAATGCAATTATATTGGTAATGTTGTTCTAATGTATTTTCTAGATACTAATATATTAACAAACATATCCAAACAATATATAACGCATATAATGGTCATTTAATATCGCTTAGCTTATTATGAATTTACATGCATGAACATATAATTTGATATATAATGAATTATTGATTTGTATATAACTAGCTTAATAAAACATAAACCAGTGTTATATGGCACTACAATAAGTTAATGCTTCTCTATTTTATTTTGTTTACAATACTTAAGTAATTAGATACTACGTATAATTGTGTAATTAATGAATACATAGACGTATATTTTAGATTAATGTATGAAATATATATATATATATATATATATATATATTATATATATATATATATTATATATTGTGGTAATAAATAAATAAATAAATATTTATTCAATGGCAATATGGGATTTTAGGAGTCTCTTAAATGTGCGCATGACCCCGAATCTTTTATTATTCTTTGGTAGTTTGTTATACATTTGCGAACCCTCATATATAGATTTCTTGCCCATACTCGTACGCGGTATATTATTAATATCATTGTGTCGTCTTAATTTCATTTTATGAACTGGAGTTTTTTGGATAAATTTATTTGGTTGTATTTGTGTTATTAGTCTCTCACTAATATGCAGGTATTATATTTATAAGATTGGGATATATCCATAACTTAAGTTCCTATATAGCTTTTCTGTTACATAAAGTAATCAAACTTAAAATACGTTTTTAAGAGTTTATTTTGGTTCTTGAGTGCGGACAAATTGGTTTTAGCTGCAGTACCCATACCTCTATTAGTAATCTTATGCGTCTAACCATGGAATTGTAAATTAGGTATCGTATAGGTTTGGCAGACAGTGAGCAATGGCCCTTATCATGCCCATTAAAGATATTAATTTTGATTTATTTTCAGAATATGTGGCACCCAGGTCAATTTACATCCAAATGCAGCCCTAAATATCGCTCTTCTTCTGACCTTTCTGGATCTCTACAAAATGTCCGAAGCGATTTCAATGTGTGTACCACATCAGAGATCAAATATGATATTTACTTCACATGAACATTTTTTAAGAAAAGATAATAAAATATAGAATTTATTCAAACTCCAGTATACTAAAAAAATGGAAGTGATATCCATATCTAGCCATCTTGATGACTTCCCACATCATAGTGGAGTATTATCAAATATTAATAGTATTTTCCACCAACGGTGGATCCAGGGAGAGGTCATGTGGGTCATGAGCCCCCTGAGCTATTTTAAATTAGGTACTATACTAACGTACATTAACAAAATACCTTAAAAGTTCTTAACTTGACTACTACTATGTGACCCCCTGCTGGCGACTAACCTTGATCCGCCCTTGTTTTCCACATATTTTATCCTTAATTACATCTCAATAATTACCACCCACAAATGAGTCACAAAGTCCTGTCCCATTGAAAGCGAAGCGCACGGTCGCTATAGTTCTGTAGTATAACAGCCTATTGTGTGTTCAACGGCCTCTGTTTGTCAGGAAACACTAAGGATACTGTGTAGTAATGGAGAGTATGTAATGTGGTATTGTAGTGTTAGTATATAATGTGGTATTGTAGTGTTAGTATTATAATGTTGGTATTGTAGTGTTAGTAATAATGGTATTGTAGTGTTAGTATTATAATGTTGGTATTGTAGTATTATAATGTTGGTATTGTAATGTTTGTATTATAATGTTGGTATTGTAATGTTATATTGTAATATAGGTGTTATGGTGTTGGTATTATAGGTTCCTATGCCATATATCTGAAAATAACCAACGGAAATGTTAATCCGTGTTTATTTTTCTACCAACGTGATTACTATGTGTTGGTGTTGAGACACTAGACTCCAAATTTAACTATCCGTGTTACGTGTAGGGTCCTAACGCTAACCATCAAATAAAAGAATAAGATGGAAATAAAATTGAATTTATTTCCTCTAAGCTAAACTAGTACACAAGCCGGCCAGTGCGCAGCAACGGCGTTCAATCATTCTTCGCGCTCGTAAGCTAGAAATGCTTTTAGAGGTTCTTTCAAAGTTTATCCAAATACATTAAATAAAACTTGAGATGATCAGCTGTTAGCTCTTATAACATCCCTCCTCTTATTACGTTTCGTTTCTCGTATGATTCATTTGTTCTTGTTATGATAAAATGGCCCTAATCCAGTTCTTAATTCAATCGTAAAAGTAAAAATCCCGTTCCGCGTATTACCTAGCTATCGCACGTGACATTGGCGGTATCGTGGAAAACACGTTAAAAGCCACAATACTAGAAAATATGGCCAAGTGCAAGTCGGAATCGCCCGTGGAGGTGTACGCAGCAGCAAGTAACATAAAATGGAGTATTTTTATTTATTTATGCATCTACTACAGCTTTAATATGAATAAATAGAGGTTCACCGTTTATGACGTATAAAAAAATACACACCTTTAATCGTTTAAACTAATCCTCTCTACAACCTATATTTTTTTAAATTTTATTTTACAACTCCATAGTTTAGGAATTGGAAAGGGGGGTGTACATACTTTTTTCAACTTTGGAAGTTTCTTTCACGCAAACTAATCATTTTATAAAAAAATGATATAAGAAACCTCAATATCATTTTTCAAGGGTGTGACCACAGATTTCCCAATACAGGAGATGGGGCAAGCCGCGTTTTTAAGTGCGACAAATGTAAGCTCAACGAGCATACACTGGCTGCCAGTTTACGCTCTGTGAGACGAGTCAAGACGCACTAATATTAGAAGAAATTACCGTTTTTTCCCAAAATGCCATCCTGTGCAATGTAACATGCCATCATCGCAATGAATCAGTAAATTTTACCAAGAATATAATAACTTTTCACAGGTAAGAACAGAAAAGAAATTGCGACACTGGGACTGCCTATAAACTTGGCGGCTTGTCCAGTCTAATTGTATATTCGGATGTCTGTGGGTGTGACATATAGACGGACAGACAGACAGATAGACAGACAGAGTTGACGAATCTATAAGGGTTCCGTTTTTTGCCATTTGGCTAAGGAACCCTAAAAAGGAAGGAGTTGTAGTTGCTGTAAGGATAGATGATGATACATAGGAATATATGTATATTATAAGTAAATATATTGATATTCCACGAATCCACAATTCCATAACTCATTCATGTACAAACAGCATATTAATTGACAATCAATATAGCTCTTAATGAGAACAATAATTGAATTTGTGCAAATATAAGTGCGTTATACTGACGCAACAGGACAAAATGGATGCGAGTCGTCTGATTTAATTTGCATTAATGAACCGTGCGATGGATTTAATTAAACGCAGTATAATGGTGAGTGTTTGGCCGTGTCATGAGAATAAAATTTCCTTTAATTTTTCATATTGTCCTTACATAATGAAACAGAGACTTCTGTACAATGAATATCAAACAAAAGTTTCTTAAGTCTTTTCATCTTCTACGTGAGAACATAGATCTATTTTGAGTTACCATATTTATTATTATAAAATAAGATACAACGCCAAAGATCATCGATATCGAAAAACATACAAACAAGAATCACAAATAAATAAATATTACTGACATTCACATAGCACCATCTAGCCCCAAACTAAGCATTCGCCTGAATTATGGATACTATACAATGGATAAACATACTTATATTTTTTTTTGGTAAACACCCAGACCATAACAAATAGATTTATGGTCATGCACACAAATGTTTGTACTGCTCGGGGATCGAATCCGGAACCCTTGTTGTAACAGCCGACGTCTCAACCATTACACCAGATCGTCAAATCCACAAGTAATTTTCTGTGAAAAGTTTCTAACAGAATTATGTAAAAAAACAACATATAATTGCCAAGTAAACCTTTAAATCCTGTAGTATCCTCCAGCTCTAAATCCAGCTAAACTTGAAACGTTTCTGTAAATATTAAACTCATTTCTTTAGCATACAATCTTCTTTGACAATGATATAATCTCGGAAAATTAGCCGGTTAAATAAAGCTGCCACTTGGCAGCCTAGGGGTACGGCATTTGGCAACACAATCAGCTTGTCGCTTGCCAGAAATATGATAAAGTGAAGATATGTTGTTACCAGATAGATAAGGCACCTTGTTACTTGGAACGTTCCAGTAGACGTTAGCTGTTGTGGGTCGTTGTCGGATTTTTCGAGAACGAGTCTTAACCGTTTGTCTCGGAAGGAAACGGTCACTCAAACGGTTCTAGTTGCAACTGGTTTCATCGTTGCACGGACGATGTCGTTACGTGGACTAGATAGATCGCAACTGTTTCATTCGTTGCAAGGACGAAGTCGTTTCGCGATGTAAATATAGTTCGCGGACGTAAATATAGTTTGTGACTAGGACTATTTTGGAAAGGTTTAAAACCGATTCTATTGGAATGCAAAACGGTTATAGAAACTAGTTTCTCCTTGCGTCCATCAAGTCTAGTAGACGTATGACGGACTTAAACATTTCATAAACAAATAAGGGGAACAGCGCTTTCTCAGAGTACCTATCCTAAAATAGGTAAAGGGAGGGGTGTTACAAAAACACATTACCACAGTGAATTAAGTCAGGTGAACCTTGAGTCCAGCAGTGAAATATTATGAGCTGTTAAAGTAAGCATTTCAAACTCATAAATTTGAGTATGAAGTAATAGATACATAGTTCTTACATGTAAAGTTTTTGTGAACCACGATCAAAAGTTGTAAAAATAGTCAAATATTAACGTTGTGAAAATAGTCAAACATTAACGTTCAAACAAATGAAAACTAACAAACAATCGTAAGGACCATCTAGCCCCTAATTGCGTAAAAGGATATAGAAAGACCGGGCCTTAACCCACAACAATGACCGCAGGTGTTAACCACTATAGTACGGTTCACGAAAAAGTTCACGAAAAATGACCACAAATGACGGCGTTCAACTCAATATATTATTGTTTTAATGATAATTAAATATCAAAATTTCATGTAATGGTTGAGACGTCGGCTCTTACACCAAGGGTTCCGGGTTCGATCCCCGGGCAGTACAAACATTTGTGTGCATGAACATGTCTGTTTGTATTGGTCAACAAAAAAAAATGTATATAAGTATGATTATCTATTTGTTTGGGACTAGATGGCGCTGTTTGTATGTCAGAGTTTATTTATTTATATATTATTTAATTATGTAATATTAAAAAACATGATCGTAAACAAAATAAAAGAAATTCCGCCGTGTCGCCGCCACTGCACTTTTAAGCATACCTAAAAAGACTACTGCACAGTGGGCATCTTTCATCAATCGTGGTATACTATCTTAAGGTAGTTGCTAGGACGACCGACTCAAAATGCTTTTCAAAGAACGAGGGGATTCGAGATGCTATTTTTCTATGTATCATTAATTCATACCATTCAATTATCAGTATCACCGATCTGATTATGCTTGGCGATAATATGTTTGGGCATATTTTTAATACATATTTTGCACACTATCGTATTAAAGTAAAAGATGAACTGATAAAGTAATTCTATAAACAGCATTAAAATCAGACCATATTTTCAATGACCGTATCTTTGTTTTGTTGTTGATAAACCAAACGGCGATATGTGCGATATTATTTCAGTCTATCTATCGCATTTCACTTTATACTGGGTAATTTGAGATGTGAAATAAATTAACCCTTTGACGCCTATAAGCATGACAATTAACCAATCGATTTTCCACCGTGCCTAGATTCTTGGCGGTCAAGGGTTAATAAATATACCAAGACTTTCTTTTACTCATAAGCTAATAAACTGCTGGACATCGGTCTCTTCCATTTTGTACCCGATGTTCTGGTCCTCCGCTTTCCTCATCCTTTTCCTCAGCGACCTTTCCAAAATTAACTTTTAACCCTTTAGATTTTCTATTGTGTCCGGATTCCCGGCGTTCAATGGGTTAATGATCCTATTTCGTCCCATTAGAGTATGAAACCATTACATTAAGATAAAAATATTAATAATATTAACTTGGTGGTAGACTCGGTTTTAAGTCGTCGATGTAGGTACCACCGCAAAGCAAGATATCGTTCCGTGAAGCAGGAGTGTTTTGCATTTTTGTGTTTTAGGGATACTGTACTAGTAAAATTACCGGGTAGAAGAGACCTAGCGTCTGTCGTCTCGTAACAGGCGCAGAGCAGTATTGACGGAAATATAATGACTACCTACCGTTATTAACTTCCTACAACACTGCCTCTGTCATTGACAGGCGTATCACTTACCACCAGATGAGCGCGCTGGCCGTCTCGTTCACATCATCATCATCAGCTCATTAAACGTCCCCACCGAGGGGCACGAGCCTACTCATATGGGGTGATTAGGATTTAGTCGTCCGAGCGGGCCCGGTGCGGATTGGACTACTTCACGCACAACCTTTGAATCTCTTCGCAGGCGTGCATGAAGGTTCCCTCACGATGTTTTCCTTCACCGTAAGAGCGTCGGATAACGTACATATATTTCGAAAATTCGAAAACACATTCAGCCCTCCCGGTAGAAGGGCGACAGTCCACACCATTGAGCCACCGATGCACATCACATATGATTAAAAAAAATACTCTGTTTTCAAATTTAAGTAAGCTAATAGCATTGTTAATAAAAGGAAATCACCTACGATACTTATATGATTCGATTTTATTCCCGATTCGGACACACCACAGCTTGTTACCCAATGAATCTCCCATTAAGCATACAACGGACAGTAAGCGCCGTATCAAGATGGAATATAATCTTCTTCTTAGCGTGTCGAAGGCAAACACACATTCAAATTTTAACGACCCAGAAAGCAGCCACGGCGACAGCTCTATCTGACGCTGTCAGAAAAACCCCATCTAGCCAAATTTTCCCTGCTGCAGCCAGTCTGCGTCCGAAGCCTATTCAGAGATCTTCAGATTGGATATCGTGGAATATAATATCGCACGGCACAAATTCCCGGCAACTTGTCAGTAAGTTCCGACTGGTGTTTCGAGTCATGCTTTTTCAAAATGTTATGTTTATTGCGTAGAGCCTGTATCGTTCTGGGGAATAGATGTTTAAATGAGAATTTGACGAATTTAAATGTGGCAACTCGTGGGAGTGAACGGATGATTCAGCATATTATGTCAATCCAAATAAGGAAAAATCACACGGCTCTTAGTTAGTCGTCCCATTACAATTGGCAGTTCCATTTGTCATTAAGAATACTGTATAACCATGTGTTAATTATTCTCAATTAATTTAATAATTCATACGAATTATTAAATAAATTGAAATAAAATGTAATCATTAGTCCCAATGTAAAATAAATAAAATAAGAATTCCTTCGGTATTTGTCCCATTAAGTTTAAGTCCACATTAAGTTAATAAGTAAAAATTTTATTATTATCTGAATAGTTTTGATATTTTTTTAAATCTCGACCTCTTGTTTATCTATGGTATACATGCGGGTACAAAGAACGTCGGTGGCTCAATGGTGTGGACTGTCGCCTTCCTACCGGGAGGACTGAGGTTCAAATCTCCACACATACCAGTGTGTTTTAGAATTTTCGAAAATATATGTAAGTTATTCGACGCTCTTACGGTGCAGGAAAACATCGCGAGGAAACCTGCGCACGCCTACGAAAAGATTCAACGTTGTGCGTGAAGTCGGGCCATCTCACGGGGCCTGTGACGAATACGGCTTTTATAACCTTTACGGGTATGCTCGTGTCCTTGGGCTCCTGAGTCGTAAATAGAGCTCATGAAATGATGAAGAGCTACTAACAGTTTAACCTTACTTATTTCACTTTTACGAATATTAATTTAAAACTCAAAATGCAACTGCATACGAACGCATCACGCAAAAGTTCATCCACATGAATCGGATCTATTTCCTGACAAAATCGGTCTATTTAGATTAAGTCCAGTTATTCATAGTGGTGTCCCATATCGATTCCGTTATTTACGTCCACGGGGCGTTAAAAATAACGAGCTTTTTGAAGTTATGACGTAGGGGTGTGACATATAGAAAGCGCTATGTCATATGGGGCATTCCACGCCAAGCGGACAGGCAAAAAAACTCAATGTTTCCGATTTCGATAATTTTTGGTGAAATTATACCCTACCCTCGACCTTGATACTAAATATTTTATATGAAGTATATTTAATAAGTTACGCCATTTTGAAGTTTCCACCTATGAGCGGTGTATGGTATCTGTGACGGTCATTATTCAGTATAAAGAAAAGATAATGACACAATATTAGTATTGAGGTGTATAGAGCATTAGACAAGCCTTAGCCAGCCAGCCAGGCATAGACAAACACAGCTTTTGTAGCCAAAAAAAACGAGTGTTTTTTTTTGCCTACAAATTTGGGGTGGCATGCCCCCTGCTATATTTTCATACAACGATGATTTTGATTTGCAACGTAATTAGGAACTATAAACAGCTGTGTTCGTTCCAAAAAGTTTACTAGCTTTGAAATCGTTACTGTTGTTTATTAAGTAAATAAAACGGAATAATTCGGAAGCGCTCGTTACATGACCCTCATCTCGCATTTAATCAACACACACGGTGCCCGCATATTAGTAAAATGGCCGACCGCACCGCGAAATCGCTGAGGGGGCTATTCTCAAAATGCACGCCCATTATCGTCTGACCTGGGCCCCAATTTGCTAATTGTGAAATGCGCTAATAGGATCGTTATTGTATGTATCTAAATAGTAAAATTTAGTTTTCATTCGTTCTGTTTTATGGTAGATTGTAATGTCATAAGTCAGTTCTACACTGTTGGGTTTTAAAATTCTGGCGCCAAGGTTTGTTTGAATTATTTTAAGTCATAGGCGATTCGAACTATTTTGGTTATTGCCACTTAAAACTATGTGGTAAATTTCACTCATCGTTCTTGACGAGTTATTTCAGTAAGTTGATCACTTCACGAAAATGTAAGCGTAAAATAATACAATTTATCTCTGGTGTAGAATGCTACGAAAATTTATCAATTTCGTAGAAAATGTATAAATGTGCGGTTCTTATTATTTTACGGGTGACATTAATATTTTTTCAATTAATGGACTTTTTCATTTCAGTAAAGAGGAAGAGACTGTATGCAAATGATACGGTATTGCGTATTATTCAAACAAAACCCTCGGTATCGTTTGATAGATTGCGCCAGTAACATACATAACCTATATGACGGTGTAGGCTTAACGATGCTTCTAGAGTACATAACCATATATTTACCTATGGTAAGTGATTAATTGCCGATGCATTCGAGCTGATCCAGGCGTTAACGCATGCCTCGCTCATTTGTTAACGTAAAGCTCTTACGCCATGTTTGATGCTTTATCATTAGCCTACATCCGGTGCCGGGCACAGGCCTGCATGGTTATATGAGATTGGGCCGTGACCGCGCCTCTAATGCTGATTTGTGTAACATCCTGAAATCGGTGCCGGGATCGTCTGAAGAATGTAATAATAATAATAAATAAATATCCACTGACATTCACAGCGCCGTATAGCCCAAGTTAAGCGTGAAGCCTGTATTATGGATACTAAACAACGAAAAACATACTTATATACTTTTGTTTGTAAATATTATACAAACACCCAGACACGTTCATGCACACAAATGTTTGTACAGCCCGGGGATCGAACCCGGAACCCTTGGTGTTGCAGTCGACCTCTAAACCGCGACACCAAATGGGTCGTCAATGTATTCCTATTATTTCTTTATTTTAATGGGATGCTATAGCTGATGATGATGAAAGTACATTTATAAATAAATCATGTAACTTTACCACTTTTAATATATTATTATATTAAATAAATTCTTTAATTATTATTATCTTGATGAGTACGAGTTTCTTGTCAGATTCTTCTCTGTAGATAATAACCCTCCGAACAGCTTCTTCTTCTAACTTCTTTATTTAAGAACTAGCGACCCGCCCCGGCTTCGCACGGGTGCAATAATGATATTGTGCGAGATCCATGAGACAGACATATATCATCGTAAAGTTTTCTGTAAACCTTTTCAATGTGTGCAACACTTACTCGTGGTATATTATTTTGATTCATCTCGTAGGGTTCAGTAATTATTCACAACACTACATTACAAACCTCAAAAATAATATTATTTCTCCAATATTTAATGTGTGTTATTAATGTTATTATACATATAAACCTTTCTCTTTAATCACCTTTCTAGTAATAAATCAAAATCAGTTGCGTAATATTAAAGACTTAAGCATATATAGGGATTTAGGGACAGAGAAAGTTACTTTGTTTTATACTGTGTAGTGATGATTCAAAAGTGTCATCTAATTATTTATTTGAATAGAGCATTTTAAAGTTTGTATCATTTACGTATCAAATCTTGTAGCTCTACTGATTTCTTGTCTAAACACACTATTGGGTACATAACTTTTTTTTTCAGTTTTACACATCACAATAGCGTTTTGATAGCTCCAGTTTGTGGTCTTGGTGTTTTATGTATCTACAAGTTTATGTGTTTGTTTATCTATGCGTAATACAAGCTTCTGAGGTAACATGGGGCTAAATAGCACTGTGTAAGTATCTGAGCAGACTGTTCAGTGTGTACTTAACAAAATGAAAAATTCAATCCAAATTCCACAGTAGGAATGTCATCACTCATGACAGGTGCACTGTCATTTTCCACAAAAATCCCTTTCCTCCCTGACGAAACATTAGCAGGCTTCCCTTTGTGTCTGTCTGAAGTATCGCGCGCTTGTTTTGAGAATTTATTGACTATTGTTACCGAATCATTTGTCATTGCGGACGTCTCAAAGGGAGAATGACGGTTACGATTCAATACGCTTATACTTGTTACATATATGTCAAGGTTTTGATGAATTCGTTGGGAAAAAGTATACAATATTGCTGGAGAGGGTTAGATACTGCTTCTACTTGTTTATTATTAAATTTTGAATATCAAAATAGAACAAAACATTTGATAACTCTGAAATCAAATTATTCTTTAACAGACTAAAAACCTACGCACCCTACACCTACTGACCCTTCAAATTCAAATTCTTCGTCTATTGGAAGATACGAATGATGTCTCCAGCTGAAGAACTATTGATTTTCTATTTCGTCTCGATTCTGCGTAGTTGAGTGACTAACATAATATAATCACAAATAAAAAAAAACACATTAAAAATAAGAGCTTGCCGGATTCATAATAAGTTCAAGGTGTATTCCGAATCGGTGGTAGTTTCATTTGACGTTCATAAGTTCAAAGGATAGCTCTAATAAATGATCCTGACTTTGACTTAAGCACTATCTCTCTAGTAACCCTGTATATTTTAAAGGAATCTCAAATATTGTTCGCTAAAAATTGCAGGTGGAGAGTGCGGGAGCGCGTGCAGCGGCGGCATGCGCGTGCTGTTGGCGGCGCTGACGGCGCTGGCCGCGCGCGTGCTGGCCGGCCCGCACGAACACCGGGCACGCCACCACGCGCCTGACCACGCGCCACACTTCCCCGCACCACCGCCCGAGCCCTACCACGGTCACGGCGAGGCGGTCCGCTACAACCCCGAACTCGACACCATCCTACCACGCATCGAGGAACATGAAACCTCCTCGAAACGAGCCAAGTTCGAAGACGCCGAGACCTCCTCGAAGAAGGCCAAGTACGACGAGTTCTACTCCAACCATGAACGATCTGATGAATTCATGGCGGACGAACCCAGCTCGGACCGAAGAAGACGACCCACTAGTGATCCGACCAGGAAAGGCAAAATCAGAGGCATCACACTCACCGCTGCTACTGGCAAGAAAGTGGACGCGTGGTTCGGTATACCGTATGCGCAGAAACCGATTGGTGATCTCAGGTTTAGGCACCCACGGCCAGTTGAGAGCTGGGGTGATGAAATACTAAACACGACGACACTGCCACATTCATGTGTCCAAATCGTTGACACTGTGTTCGGGGATTTCCCTGGTTCGATGATGTGGAATCCCAACACGGATATGCAAGAAGACTGCTTGTATATTAACATTGTATCTCCTAGACCAAGGCCTCAGAACGCAGCCGTTATGCTTTGGGTGTTCGGCGGAGGATTCTATTCTGGAACTGCTACTTTAGATGTTTACGACCCCAAAATACTTGTCTCCGAAGAAAAAGTTGTGTACGTTTCCATGCAGTATCGTGTTGCATCATTAGGTTTCCTATTTTTCGACACCCCAGACGTGCCTGGCAATGCAGGTCTGTTCGATCAGCTTATGGCATTACAGTGGGTTAAAGATAACATCGCTTATTTCGGAGGAAACCCACATAATATAACCTTGTTCGGGGAATCAGCTGGTGCTGTATCTGTCTCCCTGCATTTACTATCGCCTCTTTCTAGAAACTTGTTCTCTCAAGCATTATGCAATCTGGAGCTGCTACTGCACCGTGGGCTATTATATCAAGAGAAGAGAGCATTTTGAGAGGAACACGTCTAGCAGAAGCGGTACATTGTCCACATTCGTCAACAGATATGGGACCGATGATTGAGTGTCTTCGAAAGAAGAGCGCTGATGAGTTGGTCAATAATGAATCTGGAACTTTGGGCATATGCGATTTCCCCTTCGTTCCCATAATAGACGGCGCTTTCTTAGACGAAATGCCAATAAGGTCTTTGGCTCACCAGAATTTCAAGAAAACAAACATCCTCATGGGCTCCAACACAGAAGAGGGGTATTACTTCATACTTTATTATCTAACAGAACTATTCCCTAAAGAGGAAAATGTAGGAATTACTAGAGAACAGTTTCTTCAAGCAGTCGCGAGTTGAATCCTTATGCGAATCACGTGGGTCGACAGGCAATAGTGTTTGAATATACCGACTGGTTAAACCCTGATGATCCTGTGAAAAATCGTAATGCATTAGATAAGATGGTAGGCGATTACCACTTCACATGCGGAGTGTTGGAATTTGCTCACCGTTACGCCGAAACTGGCAACAACGTATATAACTATTACTTCAAGCACCGCAGCAAGAACAACCCGTGGCCTTCGTGGACTGGAGTCATGCATGGGATGAGATAAACTACGTATTTGGTGAACCGTTGAACCGGGAAGAATTATTCACCGGAAGAGGTGGAGTTCAGCAAGCGTCTCATGAGATATTGGGCGAACTTTGCGAGAACTGGGTAAGTTTGATAACGTAATGTTTCTAAACAATGAAAGCTTTCTATGATTAAGTGCTTTAAAGTGATTAAAATTAATAAGAGATAGCAATTTTGAAGTGGTTTAATAGTCACAAGTAAAAGTTCTTTTTTTTTTTTTTTTATAAAGTGATACCTTAACATATGTACACTCGGTACTGCGTAGGGGCAAAGGGTACGTAGCCATCCGTTAAAAGGGATAGACAAAAAGGAATTTTGGGCTTAAAGTAAATAAGTTCTGACACAGTGAAATACAACACTCGCATTATTATAATATATTTTTTTAACCTCAATGGGTTTACCTTTGGCTTCAGTTTCACCTGATGGAAAGCGAAGCGGAGGCCGATGATGGTAATTAAATTTGTTTCAATCAAACCAAGGTTAGAATCAGAATGCACATTTATACGGCATTATTATTTACAGTCAGGAGTAAACTTATTAAGTTAAGATATTTACTTATGAAAAACGTAAATATTTTTTAAATTCATTCATTATTTTTGAAGTATTGTAACTATTTTTTTTATAAACCATGTTACTAGGAAAGACTTGCATAATATTTCCTGTTTGTCAGATTAACTTTATCATTGAACAATCCGTTTGCTGATTAAATATTGACTTAATAACAATAACTCAATGTAATCACAAAAAAATAAATTTAATAGTGATTTGTTTATTTAGTATCAGTAATTCATTGGAGTCCTGATTTCATTGACGTCAAAGACAGTTTATGACATCAACATAAAGGTGATAGATATATTTATCACCATTCCGATGAATAGTCATTGTAATAAAAACTTTTTTTTGATAAGCTCTTTATTCACTTTCTATGTATGTACTATCTATGTACGTATTCGAATGAGAAAAGATATTACATATTATTATATGATAGAAGTATAACTAATAAACTAGGCGCCTAAATTTTGGTCCAAATATATTTTTGTTCAGGAGTAGACTTCATCATCCGCTCATTATATATCCCCAACGAAGGTCACACACCTACCCGTATAGGGAGTATAGGCTTTAGTCATCCACGCGGACCCGGGATTGGCCCGATGGACCCGATTAACACACAGATAATTGAATTTCTTCGTAGGCGTGCGGAGGTTTCCTCAAGATGTTTTTTCCATCACCATAAGAGCGTTGGATAAACGTACATATAGTTTCGAAAATTCGAAAATTGGTACACGGCTATGTTCAACCTTGTACACTCTCGATCGAAAGGCAGTAGTAGTAGTAGTAGTAGACTTATTGTGTTCTAATAATGAAGAGCTTGGAATTGATCGATCAAACTTACAAATACCTAAATGTATTTTGCCAGGAATCCGTCCCTGAACCCGAACGGAGATATGACAAAGGTCCATTGGCCAGTCCACACAGCTTTCGGCAGGGAGTACCTCTCCCTGGCCGTGAACTCCAGCGCGGTGGGCCACGGGCTGCGCGTGAAACAGTGCGCATTCTGGCAGAAGTACCTGCCACAGTTGATGGCTGCTACGAGTAAGTTGAACTCAGTTTTTAAATCCAGTTCCATTAAGAATCCTAAAGAAGATGTTAGGCTCGCGGATAATAGTTCGACATTCCTTATCAACTGGAGTAGTCGAGGGAGAAGTTGATAATTAAACTGAGCATGACGTTAGGGTTATAAAGAAAATATACCAGATAAATGAAAATGAAAAGTGTTTATTCAGTTTAGGTCCTTACAGAACACTTATGAATGTCAAATGAAGCTACCACTGGTTCGGGAGGTAGTTTTCCACTGAGAAGAAACCAGCAAGAAACTCAGTAGTTACTCTTTTCAAAAAATTGTGTTTAATACATAATCATTTATAATCAAAATAATTATATAAAGCAAATTATATTTACAATTTTTATCATATTAAGTATTGGTAAAAATATAATAATCAAACAAATGTCAAATTATTAAATGTTGCTTGCGCTCATGAGTTAGTTTAAAAGACAGGCGAGCGATTGATTTTTTACGAAACAAAAATATGGCTTAGTTTTCCTAAGCTGTTATGTCACACTAACATGGTATAAATATTTTTATGATTACCATGCCATTATATTGCCCTGTCCAAGGTTCCTCTGCATTCTTTGGATAGTCGACAAAATTGAGTAATAAATACTAGGTCTAAACATTATTGTATTTTGTGTCTTTCAGTACGAATACACTATTAACTTTCTTTATACCTTTACTTTTTAAACCTACACCCATCAGTATATTTGCTTTGTTCGCCAAGGTGCAGACTCCATCCATCGAACTCTCGCGTCTTGTCATGGCTATTGCATAAAAAGATCATATTCATCCCATTAAATTTAAGTTTATAATTGTTAAGTTTGTGTCTTTTCCGGTTTTTAAACACATTAAATAAAATAATCTAGTAAAAATAAAGACGATTTATTAAGAAAAATCTTAAAATATTCCGTGAAAATGTATATCCCTGAATCACAAATAATCTAGGCACAATCAAATGTGTTATTGATGGTTTTGTTATTGATTTCATTGATGAAATTCTTCATTCATTATTTTGATTTATCACACAATTAGGTATCAGGTGTATTAGCGATAAACTAAAGATTAATATAAATTGAAGAGATAATTTACTGATATATCTCTACATATGGGCAGGTGTGGATTAAAAAAGTTATAATGCCTAATAACCGAACAGTGTGGTATTATGTACTACTTATATGTTCTAATATACGAGTAATGGAATCTTGAAGAAAGAAATGAAGATTCAAACAAATGTCAAATTACTAAAATCATAATAAATCGCATAAAAGGAAAAAATAGACACTATCACTCAAATTAAAAATAATTATTCGAATATTTATGCTAAACGTAACGCAATCTTTCGAATATTATGCAATGGTTTACCACTTAAGCACTGAGACTAATAATTGAACTAAGATTGCAGATATTTCTTAAGAATTCATCACTGAGTAAAAACTAAAATCGAGCCCAACTAGCCTAATAATGCGTTAACGCAACGCTGTACCGTTGTCCGTTGATCTTTTTACTCGTTACTTTTTTTTCTAATAGGAATAATTTAAAAGAAATTAGAAATAATATAAACATTCACTCCTCTTTTCCAGACAAGCCAGAACCGCCGAAGAACTGCACCAGCGGCGCCACTCCCTCCTTCCGCCGTGGACCATCCTTCAGTTTGGCCTTTGGCTTCATTGCCACATTGTTCAAGTACATCATCTGAATCAACTTCGTTTCTAGCCTTGCATTTCGAAGTAACTGAGTTTGCTATTCGCTTGCTCGAAACTGACTGCGAGCTACTACTGGCGTAATGTTGCTTGTGATCGTTGAACTATCACCAAGGATTGGTAGTGTGGGGTTGTGATTAACATGCAGAACCTGTAGAAGATTAGGTGTCCGGACGCTAGAACATACTTCGTTAATACTTTCTTTGTTTTGAAATTAATTGGGTGTCTTCCACAGTTCAATTTTGTCGATATTTTCTGCCACGTACCTAAAACTGTGGAATAAGCCACCATTATAAACTTAAGCGATACGACCTAGCGTCTTTAAAAAGCATATTCTGATTCTAATTTGGCGATGGTGTTACTTACCATTAAGTTCACTTAATGGTTCACCATTAGTTTGTTTATATCCTGTTCAAAATAAAATTACATCTGATCACTGGTATGGAACAATTTAAAGACAACTTCATTGTGTAGAACTTTGACAGTTTGCTTTAGATTGTTTGCTGCGTTCTAATTTGCACCTTTTATTCTTATGATGTCATTTAAAAATGCTAGTATGTTTAATTAAGGCAAAAGAAAGAGAAGCATTTAAAAAGTAGTACATAAAAGCGGAAAAAGTAATAAATTCCTTACAAGATTGCAAAATATGTACTGTTATGTAGAATAACATGGTTCTTTTGGAAAATATCGTTTCTTCTTTTTAAACTTGTGCAAAGTAAAACAGAATTTGTTATTTTGATCCCTGGTGAATGGATAATAAGAACGATCATAATACGAGCAGTGTTATTACAGTAGTATCTTTATACAACGTCTTGTATTATAAATTATAAATAGTATGATTGTATATGTTGCCGTCTTATGAAGCTGGGATATTTTATTATCAACTTATTTTTATATGTAAAACTATAGAAAGTATATTTTAGTTATAAGCCACCTCAAGTGTTATATTGCGCTTTGAGATCCGATATATCAGTATCGTTATTATTTGCATTGGAATTTACAAAAGTTGATACTGGAATATCGATCTTAAGTCCATTAAATATTTGTCTAGTAACGTCGCTATTAAGTTATGTAATTAACTAAGGATATAAAAGTATCGTTTATGTATTAATGTTATATTAAATTTTAAAGGAGTGATGCCTCCAACAACATATCACTTGTTAATAACAAATTATAGAATTATTGTAGACGTAATTTTGTCATAGTATGTAAGCCTCTAAAATCTACATATCTCTCGGGCGTCGGTGTGCCAGACAGTGACGAAACGGATTGGCAACGAGACTCTTTAGACCTGAGTTATGGCTCTATATTATTTTAATAGAACTCCAACAATAATACAATACTAATCTTTAAATGTTATTGACTACTAAGCCTTTAATACTTAACACATATTATAACATTTTAATAGTCAGTGTTGTAACAAAGGTTTACATAGATTTAATGTTTATCAAAATTTGCTATCAGGTACAAATAATAAACGCCATAGTTTATAATTAAAACTAAATAATGATTGAGCCATGACAAAAGCTTGACTTGAGCGAGTGAGTCTGATCATAAAGAAGCATGGTTTTCCAATATGATGATATATGAATTGCAGGACGAACAAGATGGCGTAGACGAGTAAAATGTTAGCTTTAACGCCTGCAATACATATCACGCACGGCATAGAGGTGTTTAAGTTCATTCTAGCCTTAGGATATAAATTAAGGTAAGCTAGATCATTTCACAACTCCGTAGCGGACCAATATTAGAAAGTTGTACGTATAATGGTTCGTTTGTAGCAAAAACGTTGGAATATATGAATGTAAAATTGGAAACAAATTGTACCAAAAACATTACAAATGTGCCTCGATGAAATTCAATAGAGAAACAATTCTAAAATGTTATAATAAGAATACACAGATGGGGTTTGGGGGATGTACAGATATTAAAATACTGAGTGTGTTAGAGCATACATTTAGAAACATTAAAGTTTAGGGTCGGTACATCTAGCTTAGGGAACGTAGTGCCCAGCGGTTCAGCTTTCAAATATTGGTATACACGATTTAATAGATGGATCTTTACAATTCGAGATTTAAGATAACAATTTACTAGTACAATACCTGGTAAGTTTAATGGGGATACTCTTGTAACAGCTGCATTATAGGTAATCGATTATTTCGTTCGTTCGTTGTTGTAAATAATGTATGAGTGTTAGTTATTGTAGGAATTCGTGGTGCAGCCCTCGTTTTTGTTGTTTTGATTTCGGTTAGGGTGTATAGGCGTGTGCCTCCGAGGTAATATTTATCGACTATGACCTGTTGTGAAGGACGATACCTTATGAGATATTAGTAAGCACTTATTGTAATTTTTGTAGTAATTTCGTGCTTCTGTTACGTTCGTTGTGATGTATACACGTTGTTTTGTTAGAACATGTTAATAACGGAACGTTTTACGAAATAACTTGTATACAACCGTTTTGTTTCTGAACGACGTGTACGACGCGCCGTTTGGCAACTCCTCGGCTAGAGTTCAAACTGTTGTGTAGTTCGTTATGTATACAATTCTCTATTGAACGACATGTATACATAAGTCCCATGATATAACGGGTTGTGCATAATCAATATGTGACTCGACGATACGTGTAATCGTTTGTTGCTTCTCAGCCGGGGTGTATATGTCGCCGGTGAATTGTGAATCCCGTTACTTAGATCAAGTATAGCGGGACAATATACCAAAGATACTGGTGTTCACATACAAATCTAGTTTTGGTAAATTATAAAACTGTCGAGATTCCCACTATTCCGGTGGCATGTACAAGACGTTTAAACAAAGTCGCGTAATTAATCCGCTGATGTTAGTATTGTGTATCTAGTGTCAGTACTCACGATAACTAGTTCATGTTTGATGTTTCACGAAACTATCTACGCTTATTTTAAACCTGCGTATGTAAACCTATAGAGTGCCTCTTGTTCACTTTTATATATAATTGATAAAACACTATAATATAGGTGATACTTGTAGTTGTAGTGATGCGTTACTTCTGATATATATATAATGTATATGCACTATTTTTATTTATTCTATTATGTGATATTGAAAGGCCAACGAAAGACGGGTAGTGCCAAATAAGAAATTGGAATATAATTGAGATATAAATACACATTGAAGATAATAGTCAAGGTTTGTTCTGTTGGATTTTCAGTCAATATTTTTCTGTCGAGGAATTGAAAAGGTGGGAATAGTTATTAATGATAAAAAATAAAAAATCAGTTAATTCATTCTAAAAATGTGTGAATATATTAGGTAAATATTGAGTTGATATGTAAAGGATATCTAGATAAATAACATATTTGATTAATATTTAGTTCTATACAACAAGCTCCCCAGAGTTTTTATCAGCATAATCCAACACAATTAGAGATAATATCCGAAACTTAGTTATTTTTTTAGTTAATTTCTTTACTCTTTAGACATTCTTCTATGATCAAGAAAAGTAAATAATGTATTCAAAATGAAGTCCTTGTAAGAGTAAGTTCTTAATTCTATTGGCTATACTGGATTAAGATTAATGAGTCTAAATTAAATTTTAATTTATGTTATTATTATGTAGGTTTGCTTTGTATATTTTATGTAAAAAACTTACCCAACAAATAATTACGTAAACAAAAAAATATATAAGACTTGATTAACGTGAATTATCTATTAATGACTTCAAAATATAATCTAAGTTGCTCCTCATTTAAAATTTATTTAGGAAAATCTAACTTTTACCTTATCGGGTAATAAACATACATCTATGGGTAACGTTTTGAAAGTACTTTTATTATACATTTCAACAGTTAATATTTACAATTATGAAAAGTAACAAACGTATATTCACTCCAAAGCTATTCCAAGACAATAAAATTCATTACTCGACATTGATACTGAGATTATTTGTAAAATAATAATGTACTTTACTTTACCCATACCCTTTAGCAGTTACAGTTAAATTATGACTGAAATAATTTATTTTCTACTGCGTATGGTTTGTGACTGGTAACTATGGTGTAAAATTAAATATTAAATGGAAATAGAATTTCATTGAAACCTAATAATGACCGGAACCTTATATTTTTCTAACAAGTGAAATATTTACTGAAAAAAAAACCAGTCAATATGAAGCTTAATATAAAATACGGCTATGGTTCCTAAGTATACTCGAATTACGTAAATTATTATTTTGCAAATAATTCCATGAATTGTTCATCTTGTGTACTAACAGTATTTTATCTTTACCATAAAGGTTTAGTAAGAATTATGCCAAAAAAGATTTCACGAATTGTTAATAAGCAGTCATAAGGAATTGAAATCTGCTATGAAAATGAATAACGTTTCATTATATTTCACAACAAGAGAAGTTTTCAAACGAAATCAATCAATCCACAATTTGAAAATGTAACATACACAACAATTCGTGAAATTTGCATTTGGTAAGCGAGTAAAGTGAATTGTTTTATACACATTGATTCTTTGGCTTCGATTCTGCTTGGCTATAATGTATAATAAATCGTCAATCTATCCAAGGCCTAACAGCAAATGCCACGACACGAGGCCTACAAGCATTGGCGTAAGTTACTTTAGTCGAGTTATCTTTTTAAATTCTAATAGTAAAATTTCAAGTAAGTTTAATAATATTAGTGCTATGATTGCATTATTGAATGTTTGCAACGTTTGTGTTTCATTATAAAAATAAATGCTTGTATATATAATGAGCCGTTTTATTCAGACATTCCCTTTGATTTTTTTAGTTAAGAAAAACAAAGAGAAGTTCTATAGTCATGCTGCGTGAGTGGCCCTGCATTGTATAAGCTGATGTATTTTAACTCTTAACTAGCTTTAGGGAAAAATATTTATTACCCCTTTGAACATTATATCACTACACTATAGTAGTGTCCTAACATTAAGCATTAAGTCGAGATTTAGGGTAAATTGAATCATGGATTTACATATTATTATCCATTACCACGAAAATAAGCTGTATATTTTAGTCTAAAATGTTATTTATAGGCAAAAAATATATCAAAACTTATGTAACTAAAGTGTATGCACATCTTGTCCAAGAAATGCTCTAAGCGATAAGACTGCTAATTATTTTTTCAATTGTACAATTTGAGTGTGTTTATGTGTGCCACGCAGAAATGTATAAATCTTCATAACAGTTTCTATCATATTTAATGTGCACTAATTACTTTGTTTGTATAACAAAGTGTACAGGACGGTCAGGACCTGACGGCAAGTGATACGCTTGACCATGAGCGAGATTGTTTGAGACCATCAACTGCGAAACTATTATTATTCTCCACTGCTTTAATTATTGTCGTAATAATTATTGCATAATATTTGCAATCTGTGACCATTATATTTTCTTAAGCAGCCGACACCTACTTATTAAAAAGGTGGGCCGAGTAGAAAACCATTGTTACATTAAAATTTGGTTTTTAAGTACCCGTTATAGGCAAAATTCATAAGTCAACTTTCAGACATGTCTCGAGTCGATCTTACACACGTTCAACTACTAAACATTGAATACAAAAATTAAAAGACAATACTATCGCAAATATACAACCAAAGAAATACTTAAGTTGATATGTATCAAAGAACTATTTTTAAGGGATAAGTCGATAAGCTATTATCAGTACTACTTATGTAATTTGTTATTATATAAAATTACCAAGCGGTTTGCAATTAAAAGATTCAAATAAGATGTATAATTTTTGAACACAAAAAAATACGGACAGTGTCCCTTATACACAAAATGTGTCCTCGAAATGAGCAGCTGTTCTCTGTGTCATTTTGAAAAAAAAAATCTGATCTTTTTGGTAAATAAATTTATATGTTTTGAACTAGAAATATGTAATCGAATCGTTATTTAAATACAAAAAGTAATTTCTGTTTATTTTCTCTTTTGATCATTCCGGTTTTTGCAACATTTTACTATGCAAGCCAGACTTCTTAGACGTTTTTTTATCAGATTTGATGACAGATTCGAACCAAATGTCTAAGGCCCGTATTCTAAAAACGAGATTTAAGCATTGATCTTTACCTAAATATGGTTAGAAAGGCACGCTATATATCGTATATAGCGCTATCCTTTTCTAACTCAATCTAAGTTTAGATCAAAGTTGAGTCTCGTCCTAGAATTAATATTTGCTATTTTCCATACAAAAAACTGACCGAATTTTGACACACTTATATATATCGTCCACGGTTATAACGCATGCAAATATGTTTAAAATACTTCTTGTAGTACTCGTTTTCCTAGGTTGCATCAGACAAAACTTCTGTAAGTTCAATTATGGTCTTTAACACTTGTTTTACTAGGTGGTTGACTATGTACTGTGTCGTGTAGGTAGGTACCACCGCAGTGCCAGATATAGTCCCGTGAAATAGAAGTGTTACGCACTCTTGTTTTTTAGGATGAGAGCACTGTAGCTAGAAAAATTACCGGGTATAAGAGACCTGGCGTCCTTCAAAAAAAGAGCGTACACACTTTTAAAGGGCTGGCAATGCATTTCTGGGACCTGATGTCTTGCAAATGTTCATGGGCGGCGGTGTCACTTACCATCAGGTGAACCGTATGCTCGTTTGCCTCCTGTTCGATAAAAAAAAAAAACCTCACATTTGACTACCAGCTGCTGGTCTTTTTCAATGCCGCTCTGTCTTGGTCAGGCAAATCATTTCGTTTACGGAGGTAGTTGAAGAGATGATGAGTAAAATAGGCTACTTTTTGTCTCCACTCCACTTCCGTGAAATCAGGGTTGATGGTTTATGTAGACATTTTCTCAATTTTTGGGGTAGAATCCTAAAATTGGCATGTTCACTATTTTTTACTAACAAAACAATGATTATTTTTTGCAGTTAAAAAAGGTGGGAAGCTTAAAGCCGAGTTATACACTCTTTCTTACCGAGGAAAAGTAACAAATCCTTTTTTTGAATTCTTCCAGAATCCTTAATAAAGAAAAGAGAATGTTGCCAATACGAATTTAAAGCGAGTAAAGCTGCAGTTCGTAATCCTATAATTATCAAATTTCATTCAATGAATGAAGCTACTTATTATATCAAATATAATCTTACCTATGTTTTTATCTACAAGTGATTGTATAGATATTTCGGGAACCCTTAGACACTGATATTCTAATTAATAATTAACGTCAACTATCATTTTATCTAAGGCAATGGTACGTATATAAATGGGTGTCGCAAAGGACATTCACACATCGGATCGGTGTTTCAGGTATGAACAACTAAAATCCATTAATTAAATATTTTCTAAATATTTCCAAATAAATTGAATGATCTTAGTTTACATTGTTTTGTACTTAATGTAATCTTAAAATAATTATTTCACAAATGAATTTTTTAGCGGTTTCATGCATTTATCTTCTTGCATTTGGAACTTTCATTAAAATATAAATTGCATTTTTGAATGTTAATTATGATTGTTAGAGAGTCGGTGGCTCAGTGGTATGAACTGTCGCCTTCCTACCGGGAGGGCTGAGGTTCAAATCCCGATACCAATGTATTTTCGATTTTTCGAAAATATATTGGTACGCTCTTACGGTGAAGGAAAACATCGTGAGGAAACCTTCATGCACGCCTGCGAAGAGATTCGAAGGTTGTGTGTGAAGTCGTCCAACCCGCATTGGGCCCGCGTGGGACGTGGGACGACTATGGCCTAAACACCCTATACGGGTAAGCTCGTGCCCCTCGGTGGGGACGTTTAATGTGCTGTTTACCAATTATGATTGTACCAAACAAATGGAATTAACTAATTTTCATAGAATATTCATTAATATACGCAAAAACATCAAAATATATAAAAATTGCACAATCGCAAATTTTAAAAAACTAACGTCTTCTTTAGCTTAGTGGAGCAGATGCATTGAAATAGCTATATATTAATTACAAAGTGGCTGAAAGAAAAAAAATCATTCAGAAAATTTAAAGCAAATTATTTATTTATAATAATTTATTTATAACAATTAAATAACGGGAGCGCCCTTTTTCATAAGGTATTCAGGAGAGATTATATTTTAATTGCTTAAAAGACAACTCATTCTGTATTTTTTTTAAATAACTAAATTTATTTTTCAGTCGATAAAAAAATCAAGCAGAATGAAGGCTTTCGTATTTGCCGTTGCCATGCTCGTCGCCGGCGTCGCTGCCGTGCCCAAATCTCCGGAATGTAAGTGGTTTATTTGTTATAATATAACTTTAGCTTACACTGATAGAGTATAAATACACACATAATATCGTCGGCACAACTGCATAGTGCGTAGTCTAAGCTAAACGCTCTAGCTGTATGTCACTTACACACTAACATTCTATTCCATATTATTCTCATCCATCTGGTCTAATAGTTGAGACGTCGGCCACTACACCTTGGGTTCGATCCCCGGGCAGTAAAAACTGTTCTATGTATAATGTGTATGTATTCATACGGCGATCAAACCCAATTTTGATCATTCTAGACCAAAGAGTAATCGTTAGTAATTAAACTAAATGTTATAGAATTTGACGACTCATGTGATGTAAGGGCCGAGACGTCGGATACTACACCAAGAGTTGGGGGCTCGATCCCCGGGCAGTACAAAAAATTATGTGCATGAACATATTTGTTAGCAATGGTCTGGGTGCTTCTATGTGTAATATGTATGTATTTATGAAACAAATGTATGTAATTATGTTTTTCAGTTGTTTAGTGCCCTAACTACAAGCTCCTCGCTTAATATTATTTATTTGCTTTCAGCGAGGTTCCTCGACGGCGTCATCGCTGGAGTTATTAACGACCTGAGCAACAAAATCTCAGAACGAGGTCTTGACCCCATAAATATTGAGAGCAAACAATTCAACTACCAGCTCCCAGTGACTTCGTAAGTAAATTTATTGTGTAAATGATTTGATGACTTCATGAGACCGTAGTCCACAATGAAAACCAATTCAAATACTTAGATCAATCATTTAAATAATAATAATAATAAATATTCACTGACATTTACACAGCGCCATCTAGTCCCAAGTTAAGCGTAAAGCCTGTATTATGGGTACTAAACAACGGATAAATATACTTATATACATTTTTTTTGTAAATACATACATATTATACATAGAAAACACCCAGACCATTACAAACAGACATGTTCATGCACACAAATGTTTGTACTGCCCGGGGATCGAACCCGGAACCCTTGGTGTTGCAGCCGACCTCTCAACCGCAACACCAAATGGGTCGTCGAAATGTACAAATTAATTATATATAAACACAAAATGTTTGTGTAATGATGCGCAAAAACAAATTATTCATAAGAACTTCACAATATACGAAAACGAGCCTTTTTTACCAGTAGCTTCAATCGCCATAAATTCGGGGTTGTACGGTTTCATTTTTCTGATGGTCAAGTATGGATGATATAGGCTGCAATTTACATTGATTTGTAAAATTTAATCCTAATTAGTAATTATACATTTTCAATGTTCGTCATTATGCAGAACCTTATACCCCCTGAACGAAATCTTTTGTAAGAGTTAGTACATACGGAACATGAAGTATCAGTAATAATTTTTGATCTGCAGGCTCCTGTCTGTGGAAGCCGCCCTGGAGAACCTTGTGGTCGAGGGTCTGAGCAACATCGTCATCAACAACATCAACTTCTCCATCCTCGCGATGAGACTGAACATCGACGTATCTCTGCCCAAGCTCTCCGCTAACCTTGGTGAGCAATTTTCAACTGCTGGATTTGGGGTAACATACACGATCGTGAAAGTCTTGATAGCTTCATGCTTAGGGTATGGGTTTGCTAAAGGAAAATTATGGCAATACTGATCGTACCAATACAAAAGTGACGTTAGCGGCATTCAGACTAACACGCCAATATAGATCATCATCATCATCAACTCATACGTTCCCACTGAGGGGAACGAGGCTACCCGTAAAGGGTGAATAGGCTATCACGCGGGTCCAGCGCGGATTGTCCGACTTACGCATAACCTCTGAGTCTCTTTATAGGCGTGCGCAGATTTCCTCGTGGTGTTTTCCTTTACATTAAGAGCGTCGGATATCGTACATTATAATTTCGAAAATTTTAAAACACATTGGTACGTGGAGTGATTTGAACCTACACCACCCTGATCGGAATGCAACAGTCCACACCATTGACCACGATATATTGTTAACTTTTCTGATTATATGAGTTAAAATTTCCTGACTTAAAAACATTGTCGTTCGTATTTCTTGCATTTCTATCTTTGTATGTTTGCACTCTTTGACTTGTGCCATCGCAAGTACTACACTGTGTGTGTATGTGTGTGTGTTTGGGAGACAAATAGTCGCCGCTATCCATAATTTTGTGTTTTCCACAGGTTCTGCTGCTGCTCAGGTCATCCTGTTCAACAGGGACATCAACGGTGCCGCCAGCGGAAGGTATGCCCATCATTTCTATGATTTATCAACGAAGCATCTATATAATTTTTTATTGTTAAAAATTTCTTTTTGATTTATTATTGTTAAAAATCATCAGTCCATAATGTCCAACTGCAGGGACTGGACTTCCAACATAGCATGACTATAGAGAGTTTGAGATTGGAGGGTGTTAACTCCACTTCCACTATAGTAGTAGGTATGGATACATAAAAAATACGAACGGATTCTCGCTTGCGACAAAAGTGTGTCGAAATTCGGTCAGATTTTGTATAGATATAAAATTATATTAAGACATTTGGCGAGCATCTATCAACAGAGCCTACAAATAACCTGAAAAGAGATGGTTTGCGTAGTAGAATGGTGCAAAAACCGTACCATTGTGCGGTTTCACTGCACGAGCAATGTTTTTTTCAGTTTTTTTTCACATCTCTGTTGACAGATGCGAGCTAAATGTCTTAATTTTTCATACGAAAACTGGTCACATATACGAGACGATAGTTGCTTGACTCTTGCGAGTCCTCATTGTTTCAATTCATGATCATCATCATATCAGCCACATGTGGTTCATTGCTGAACATAGGCTTCCCCCAATAACTTTTACTCCAAACGGTCGGAAGCTGTCTGCATCCAGTGGCCACCCGTAACTATCCCCAGGTCATCTGTCCATCTTGTGTACGTGGTATCCATTCGAGAACCTTTCGGCTCCAACGTCCGTCAGTTCGTCGGACTATGTGCCCTGCCCATTGCCACTTCAGCTTGGTAATGCGAGTGACTATGTAGGTTACCTCAGATCTATTTCAGATCTCCTCAATTCTGATTCGATTACGCAGAGATACCTCAAGCTATATCTATCTATATGATTGTTCCAATTATCTGTTTTAAGTTATTATTTAAATTATACCATATTTGAATAAAAATAATTTTTATGATATTTTCCAGCCTAGCGATCGAGCAGCCGCGCGTGGTTGGTGACGTGAGTATCAGCCTGGGAG
Organism: Leucinodes orbonalis; assembly: GCA_019425675.1. NCBI lineage: Eukaryota > Metazoa > Arthropoda > Insecta > Lepidoptera > Crambidae > Leucinodes > Leucinodes orbonalis. The sequence goes on along the minus strand of PQWD01007007.1, from coordinate 30,031 downwards.
CTGGTGGTGTCAGCGTGCGCTCCATCGACATCGACTTCTCCGTCGCCAACATCAAGGTAATTTTTGAGATACTTTGTTTAACAGCAAGGTACACTGCACAGGTAATTTATTTTGGTTCTACTGCAAACTAGCGTCTTGACAAAACTGTCGTGGTATAAGCTGAGTGGCCGCCATTTTGGTAGCATTTTTTTAAATTTTATTTTAAGGACTAGCGTTTTATAGTCTGAATAGCACGAAATAAATATATTTTTTTACTGCTTTCTTTATGTCTAGTCCACCAAATAGCGAAACCAAACAATTAAATAAATACAAATCTAATAGAGCGTTTTCATTTAAAATAGTCGACAACGCAATCATCTGTTTAAGTAGTTACATCAATACAAAAGTGGCGGTGACCAAAACCAAAGTAAGCAGTTTGGCCTCTGTACATTGGTAAGAATTATGTCATGACTGAAGAATAATGCCAAAATGTTCACGCTTGGCAAACGTATAAAAGGTTATGTTAAAGAAGAGAACCTGTTTTCTGATGCAGGTTTGTCTCTTTGGCGCTTTTTACGGCGTTTTTTCGGGTCAACCATTTGATGATCAAATAGTGCGATAGTTACACGACTGACGGGAACGTTAACTCATTGTTTCCTGGGTATCTAGACACAATATAAAATCTATTGTGTCTGGTGCTTTAAGCCGTCATTGGCGGTCAAAGGGTTAATCGAGCATGCTGGCCATTTTTAAATTGTTGATATAATATATGTAATGTTGGTATCTATAAAAGTATTTATTTGTTACAGTCCGACATCAGCCTCCAGCTTCTCGGCCGGGACCTCTCGGCACCAGTGAACCAGATTCTGAACGAAGGCCTTCCCTCACTCCTGATTGATTTCGCCGTAAGTTTCAAAACTAAGTGAATATTTTGATAACAAGCTCAGTCTTCGAATTAATCTTAAGTCTTTAACCTTACCGCTCAGTATCATCTGATCAGGACCCAATGCGGATTGGTGGAAATTTATCCAAGTCGTCTAAGCGAATATTTTTTACATAATTTCACCGATTATTTTACTTCTTTTTGAATAAAGTATGTTGTTAAATTCAAATTCAGTGCGAAATTATAAAACGGACATTGTTTTTTTACTGGTATGTTTGAAGTAAGCCACCGCAAAGATTCAATGATAATTATACGAGACATCTTGTTAATTCTTTATTATTACTGAAATATACTGTAAAGTTTACATAAAACTTCTATTATTTTTACAGAACGACCTCAACGAGCTGTTTGCGCACATCATCCAAAGGATCGTCGAAAGCCGTTTGTAAATATTATAACTTAACACAATATATCCTAGAAAGCCACATTAATATCTTTTACTTTGTATAAATATTTCTCTACAACAACATTGTACTGTGATTTGGCATTGACAACCTTGTATGTAATGCTGAGATAGCCACCACCAGAAATCTTAAGGGTTATTGTGTTTCACTTATTAAAAACTACTTTGTTTCTACTTTATTGTTTCATTGTTTAGACATACATACTCGTGTATAAAGTTAATGTAAAGTGAATGCAGACTTATGTTTTAATCATACATAAGTATTTATTAACTGGAGACTAAGTCTGCTTTAAAACATATATCTGCATTAACTCTATGTTGACAACTTATATTATAGTCGAGTTGTGTGCTAATAAGTCAAGGCTTTATGGTATTATATAATGTATAAAGTCATACATAAGTAAATATTTACAGATCACGCAACGAGCTTTTTAGTGATACGCCTGACCTGACAGTGCGGCATTGAATGAGACCAACAGTTGAAAAACAGTTATTATTCTCCATCACCGCAGCACTGCGTCCGGCACCAGACGCACCAGATGTTAGGTCTCTTATGCCCTGTAATTTTACTAGCTACAGTGCCCTCATTCCGGAACATACAAGTGCAAACACTAGGGCCGAAATTCTTTTTTAAATCTTGATTTTCTTTTATCTATGACTGCTATTTAATTGATTCTTACATATAATTCATTACGCCTACTCTCTGGTGTTCAATAATAATTCTCAAGTCATTATGACTATGACTCTTTGATAGACTAATTACGTCGTTGTTGAGTGACCGATCGTCGTTGCAGGTGTTATAATGAGTTGACAATGATAATAACTATTTTAATAGGTATTGCTTTGTTGCCTCATGAAAATATGGGAATTTCCTGGGCTCCCTTTGGTTTGGTACAAATATTTCAAGTGCGCTTTACGAAATATGTCCATTCGCATATTGTATTTTCGGAATATACATTTTTATATATTTTTAAACATGATACAATTACTAATCAATGGGAAAAATTAAGGGGACGTCAACGTATTTGCTGGCGAAACGCTAAACATTTTAAGAATACAATTAAATTTTTAAATTAATATGAATAAGATGTAATCAGAAAACTTTAGACATTAGATTAGTATTTTGAAAATACCGGATCAGCAACTTGAAGTTGCAGTTCTAGCTACAGAAGGTAATTGAAACGGGTTTTCATACGCCTACAAATGAAATGCCTGCAAAATCAATTTTTCAAGATCAAGGTTGACTGCTAAATTTTTTTTATGGCGTTAATGAATATTTTATACTAGCTTTTGCCCGCGGCTTCGCTCGCATTAAATTCGGGTTAACACGGTACTTTCTTCATTTATCACTATACATGGATTTCCCTCCCTCCAACTTTAAAGCTTTCGGGGTAAATAAGAGATTTTTTTTAGCAAAAAATATGTTATAGTGAGCTAACCTTAAAAGATAGACATATGCTGTCGCGGACTTTTTTGTAGACCTTTAAAAGGAGAACAATACTCTCATACATGAATTTTGTGTAACTTTAACCGTTTACGCAGCGTACGCAGCGGAAGCTCCAAGTATGAAAAAATACCCCCGATTTTGAAACATTCTTCATTGCTGCTCCGCTTCTATTACTCGTAGCGTGATGATATATAGCCTTCCTCGATAAATAAGCTATCTAACACTGAAAGAATTTTTCAAATCGAACCAGTAGTTCCTGAGATTAGCGCGTTCAAACAAACAAACTCTTCAGCTTTATATATTAGTATAGATAAATAAGCTATCTAACACTGAAAGAATTTTTCAAATCGAACCAGTAGTTCCTGAGATTAGCGCGTTCAAACAAACAAACAAACTCTTCAGCTTTATATATAATATAGATTATGAATAAGGTATCATTCAATTTAGTGAATGTAATTTCAATTTGCACCTGTGTTATTTGACCTCACTGTCTATACAAGACAAGAGATTATTTTTTAAAAATCCTCATCAGCTTACAATGCCCTACTGCTTCCCAAACGGCCTTACCATGGGAAGAGTGGGCCGTTTGACTTGGTAGCCTAACATTATTATGTTTGAGGTGCTTTGCTAAGCGGCCCCGCACACGCCGGTTACGCGAATAGGGACTGTGCGAACCTACAGGGAAACGCGACGATGGCCTCCGCCAGCGGGGATGGAATCTCGGTTGCTGGTTTGTAGAGGGTTGTAATGTTTTCGCTATTTCAGTGATGCGGCGGCGAACGTGATAGCGTCGTATTCAAGAGAGTGTGAGCATGCCGTCAATTTGGCAAAACATTCAATTTTATACAACTATTATGTCGCTATCGTGTTTCTCTTAAATTAAATCTATTATTATTATTATTATATTCACCATAGCGCACCGCTGTTAAGCAGTCACAATGAAAAATCTGGTATTAGGTGCCCGGTTAAAGATGGGCGAGAATTTTTTTTTAATCTTATAAGTGTACAGGTTGGTCTGGACGTTCACCTGATGGTAGGTGATACGCCAAACTATGACAGAGCGGTATTGAAGGAGACCAACAACTGACAGGCAGTTATTATCCTCAATCAATGCCACACTGCGCCCGTCACCCGAGACAACAGATGTTAGGTCTCTTAAACCCGATAATTTCACTAGCTGCAGTGCCCTCATCCCGAGACATAAAAGTGCATAACACTCCTGTTTCACGGGATGATATCTGGCACTGCGGTGGTACCTACCTAGACGACTCAGTATGGAGTCTACCACCTAGTAAATTAATTAATATATTAGTAATTGGTTTAGTCTACTGTCGCCCTCTCGTTACCCAAACAATAAAGTGTCCGCTGGATCTGGAATTTTTGGGGTCTTAGGTGACTAGAGTAGACTAAACCTAAGTACAGAAGTAGAAGCAGCCACTACTAGTTGTAGGAAGATTCCTATCTCATAGAAAAAAATATTCACCCATTTTTTCTAAGACATCGTTATCATTAAATCACTCGGTAACCATATGTCTAAACTTTTAGTATTAATTTATCAAATAAGCGAAATTAGGTATAATTGTTAAGATTTTTATTCATTCATTATTAATTCAGATAAGATTTGATAATTAACTTATGCAGGTGTATAAATGACATCTGGCCCCGAAATCGACGTCATTCATACACGTGCATGACAATATGATTCACCAATATTTGTCGCATCGGATGATGTTATAATGTACCCGTGATTTTAGACTACCGTTTGACATAGTTTGAGATAAATGGATTAAAATAATTCTGAAGAGACCGAAACAGGTCCAAATCTGAAGGTGCAAGTCAGGGCTATACGGCGAATGCATTAACCTCCCAGCCAAACTTTTTAATTTGCTGCGTTGTCATGATGAAAAACCACGCATTCTGTAGATTAATTCCAGCCGCTCATTCTCAACTTCTTGTTTGAATCTTATCCGTTGTTCGCAGTAGAGTTAAATAGTTTTATACGTCTATTAGAGCGTCGGTGGTTCAATGGTGTGGACTGACGCCTTCCGATCGGGAGGGCGCATGTTCAAATCCCGCTACGTACCAATATGTTTTCGAATTTGCGAAATTAATTATAAGTTATCCGCCGCTCGTACGGTGAAGGAAAATATCGTGAGGAAACCTGCGCGCGCCAGAGAGGAGATTCGAAGGTTGTGAAGTTGGCTAATCCACACTGGGCCTATACACCCTATACGGGTAGGCTCGTGTGCCTCGGTAGGGATGTTTGATGCGCTGATTATGATCCGTGTATGAAAAAAAAAGTCATAGAGAGGGATACGGTTACCTTCATGAGAGCAAAAAAGCCTTTTCTGCGTTTGGGCAGAGAGCCATGCACTCGCCTCTTGCCGGTTGAAGCTGCGAAGGCTGTCGGTGGGTATTAGTAAAAGTAAATTTAAAAAAAATCATCAACAGCTCATTAAACGTCCCCACCGAGGGGCAAGAACCTACCAGTATAGAGTTTCGCTAAAGCTTAAAAAAATAACAACAAAAATATAGAATATATGTCTATAAATATACGTCTATAAATAGTTTGGACATAATAGTGCGTCAAATGTGACAGATCCTTAAATAAAGATAAGAAATAAAACTTTTTTGCGCCTGAATAAATCTAACATCAATGTTGAACTCATTGGCTATGGCCTCCGTGAGCAGCTCGGATTTGAGCTTGGCTTTTCTATATCTCGTGTAAGATACTCATATCAGGGGTAGTCAATTCATAGCTGGATGAGATACCTTAGAAATTTTTAAAACCTTTTTTTAGCTATAGCAATATTAATAGAAATCTTTAACAAAATAGATTTCTGTTGTAGATTTCACTGACCGTTTCATACATAGTATGCGTAGTAAATCAGTCGACAAGTTTAAGTATTACTAATTTACTGCTTTTTTATGCTACAAGACGGTCAGGACGCTAACCTGATGGTAAGTAAAACGTTTGACGGCATAGGGCGGCATTGAAGGAGACCAACAAATTATTCAATTGAGACTTTGTATTTTATTAAGTTTATTGTCGACATCATATCCTGAGAATATTAATTATCTGGTACATCGAAAACAGACTCTATGTGAGTTAAAAAACGACGAAACACTTCAAAAAAGGTAGCCTTGCACTTCGGTTAGCTTGTCTACGATACCCCCAGAAAGAACAAGGTTTGAATTGAAAAAAAAAACGGTAAAGTCAACATCGACTAGAACCTATGGCATTTGGAGCAGGCGAGTTCTGGGATGAGGAACTTGTCTTGGCAAGCAAAGGATAGGACGCCCTCCGACCCGACTGACGACTTGCGAAAATCACTGGTGGAATCTGTATGAGAAAAGTGGAGGATAGGGCCTATAATTTATATATTTGGCCTATATATTTGGCCCAAAATAGAAAAGAATAAGAGAACTAGCTGCAGTCCAAGTGATGAGTTAAAAAAGTCAATGTGATGAGTTAAAAATAAAAAAGGGAGTGGTGTTAAAGTTGAAAAATAAGAGTAAAATCTTGACACCGATAAAACTATGTAAATTTACAGGAGTTGATGACAGGGAAAAGTTGGCAAACTATTACTTTTTTAATAAAAATATCCACTGACATTCACACAGCGCCATCTAGCCCCTAGTTAAACGTGGCCTGTAATATGGGCACTAAACAACGGATAATCATACCTATATATTTTTTGTAATTACATACTTATTATACATAGAAATTATTTATCAGTGCACCTGCGCTGGCTCCTGCTTTACCATGATTGAAAGAAAGAAGAAACTAAACGTAAACTAGAAGCTTTTTATATTTATAGGATGTAAGCTGCTCGTTTATTAGGCTGAGACCATTCTGCACTTGACTCTTGTACCTTTACACTTTGTACTCATGGACAAAATGTAAAGGTACAAATTAGAGCACTTTTTTTTCGAACTGACTACTGCTATTTGCCGCAAATGGCCTTTACAACTTCACCGGGCAATTGGCTCTCAGCCTTAAATAGCGGACAATGCTCTGGCGTCCCAATTACACGAAATCTTAGGCATTCTGAACGTATCTTGTATATTTTAAGAAGTTTAATTATATGGCTTAAGCAAATGATTTAAATGTATGTGCAATTAAGGTTTGCTAAATAGTATAAAATGTGCCTGGATATAAACAGAGCGCCATCTTTCCATAAGCTTACTTATCACTTAGTCTGTAATCAATGAATAAATAAATTTACGGACAATCACACAGCGTATAGCGCCATCTATCCAATTAAACGAGTAGCTTTAATTGGCTTATGGCTTGTATAATGTGTATTTTTTTTCGAACTGACTACTGCTGTGAGCCGCAAATGGCCTTTACAGCTTCACCGGGTAATTGGCGAGCGTTGATGACTCTCAGCCTTAAATTCTAAACAATGTGCCCAAGGCCGTCCCAGAGTGGTACTCGCACCTCGGCTTAGGGCGTTGCGTGGAAGGCTAGGCTAGGCTAGGGCTAGGCTAGGCTATGGTAGGTAGGCCTAGTATAAAATTATCAAATGTTCAAAACATATGACATGATTAATTTTAAACATTTTGGACGGTCCACAAATTGCTTTCACGTAGATAGCTCAACTACGTTACTGTGATGCGACATTTGAATTTTGAACTTGCCTCACTCACTTAAATGTTTAAGGCCGAGAGCCATCTGCGCTAGTCTCTTGCCCAGTAAAGCTGTAAAGGCCATCTACGGCCAACAGCAGAAAGAAAGAAAAATACCTATTGACACAATAAATATTATATTCTCTTTATTTGACAATTAAAGTTTTAAACAATACAATGACGAGGAAAAAAATTACACAATAAATCAATTCGAAAAAAAAAACTTAAAGTGCCTGCTTAGTTTTGTTGAAATTGATGTCCGATTCACTCAGATGTATTGTTTTTTTGGGAATGGCATATAGCTGTTGGCCGCAGGTGGCCTCCACAGCTTCACCGGAAAATTGGCGACCGTGAGGCTCTCAGCCCAAAAAATTATACAACGAGCCTAAGGGTGCCCAGAGTGGGACGTGAACCTCGGTTTAGGGCGTTGCAGGGGCTATGCAACCTTGGAAAAATTTGGGGAGAAAAGCAACCGGGCACGTGCCAGTAGCGTGAATAGGGACTGGTCGAACCTACAGGGTCTCGCGAAGAAGACCTCCGGCGGCGGGGACGGAATCTCAACCTTGAAGTTTTGCGTGTGTTCTGAGATGTTTTACGCGCTTTGTTCGCCTCGAAGGCGACAGTGATCGAGTTGCTCACACATATGTATAGAGCTTTTACTAAAAATGTCAAGTACATTAATATTTATTGTTTGTACAATGATGTTTATATTGCACGGGGATTGAACCCAAATTTTTGCAGTGGCCAACCATTACAACAAATCGTTGTAATGATTGGCCACAGCAAAAATAAATAAATATAATAAAAAAGTATGTAGGCTAAAAACTTCTTAGTCCCAAAATATGTCGCTGTGGTAAAATACGAATCGTATGATTTGAAGATTATACCTAATTGATAAAGATAATAAAATCAAAATATGTTTTTGATTACATCTTTAGGTTTGTTTATAAGTAGGAAGTGTTTTGTGATCGCGTATATAGGTACGTTACAACAGATTACGCTGATAGCAACAAGACTCAGTAATTAAGGAAATATACTTTTATTTTAGTAACACAGCTCAAACAAATTCATGCCTATACAGGATACATTCAAATCAATTCTGGACCAATAATATTCAATTTGACGACCCATTTGGTGTAGCGGTTGAAGGTCGGCTGCTACACCAAGGATTCCGGGTTCGATCCCCGGGCAGTACAAACATTTGTGTGCATGAACATGTCTGTTTGTAATGGTCTGGGTGTTTTCAATGTATTATATGTATTTACAAAAATAAAACTGTGTTTAAGTAAGTTTATCAGTTGTTTAGTACCTACATATACTACAGACTTCACGCTTAACTTGGGGCTAGCTGGCGCTGTGTGAATGTCAGTGGATATTATTATATATTAAATTTATAAAAGGTTAGGTTGATTATACCGCTGTTTCTGTTCCCCGGAGAATGTTTTCTCTTTAAGCCGCATATTACAACATCTGAAAAGTAGTGGTGACAATCACATGGGGGATACTTCCTATTGAAATTTGTTGCGATTTTGCCCAGTTTGGTTGCAGAACATTACAGGTTAAAACATCTGGGGGCACGGCAGTGCCCCCGCCAAGTCGAGCGCGAAGCAAACACTGCCGTACCATCCTTTACAGGATCCATTTCGCCGCATTTTCAGGCCCCGATTTGAGAACCTTTGGATAATACCAGAGCGCTGAAATTTTCGTCATCTAGTAAGATATAATAACTTACTTTAAATCCAAAATTTTAAGTCTGTAGGTCATTTAGTGCCGACGTTAAGCGAAAGCAAAGTTTCGCATTTTCGACAGACACTCACTCACTCATGATCATCAAAATAGAACTAGTACTTCCCATTAACTCAGAAAGCTGAAATTCGGTACAGAGTTAGGGTTTAATGGCTACATAAAGGGAAAACTATGAAAACTTCGAAAATCGAAGATCTGGAGTACCTGGTGACCCTGCTTAGATAACAAAATCATCAAAATAGAACTAGTACTTCCCATTAACTCACAGAGCTGAAATTTGGTACAGAGTCAGGGTTTAATGGTTACATAAAGGGAAAACTATAATAACTTGGATAATCGAAGATCTGGAGTACCTGGTGACCCTGCTTAGATAACAAAAGAGCCCAGCCAAACTATAAGAGATTGACATACCGCCTTTAAACAATATATATTTAACATGGTGGGCCGCTTCATCCGATGTCAAAAATCGGGGGCACGGTAGTGCCCCCGCCAAGTCGAGCGCGCTAGACCAATACAAACAGACATGTTGGTGCACACAAATATTTGTAGGTACTGCCCGGGGATCGAACCCGGAACCCTTGGTGTAGTAGCCGACGTTTCAACCATTACACCCAATGGGTCGTCTAATATTCCTTTCAAGTTTCTACAAAAAGAAGTAAAATCCCACCAAAAACATTCTGTAAAAAATCTAGCCAAGTCTCGATGGAGCTGCTTGATTATCTCTAAAAAGTAATGAAATCAAGACAAAGACGTGCCAAGTCTAAGGTTCCTTACTGCAATTAATTAATTATTATGGTTGATGTTGTGTGACTTGGCCGTTGAAGAGTACACAAGGATACAAAACTAGGTGCTTCATGACACCATTGCACCAATCTGTCGCCAGAACCGCTACCCATTGACGGTACAAATTTGCCACTTGGAAAACGGTGATTCAATAGCCCATCGATTGTAGGCTTGATAAAGCCACTAACGTATAAAGAATGTTCAACGGCCAAGTCACACAACATTAACCATAATAATTAATTAATTGCAGTAAGGAACCTTAGACTTGGCACGTCTTTGTCTTGATTTCATTACTTTTTAGAGATAATCAAGCAGCTCCATCGAGACTTGGCTAGATTTTTTACAGAATGTTTTTGGTGGGATTTACTTCTTTTTCTTTTTGTTTTGAAATGTTGCCAGGATGACCTCATAAGGTTTGCCCGGTGAAAAAGATATCAGATCTTATGAAGAGCCAAGCTTCTGAACTTACATGGCCGAATTCTACCGACCCCAACTTCAAGAATTTCTACATATCAGTAAATACTCGTATATATGGTTTCGCCGTTTCGCTACCGTCTTGGAGGTGTTGCAAATATTTATTTTCAAACTAAATAAAATAATTAAAAGAACTCCCCTTAGGTAAAGTTCCGAAGATACTGGCAGTGTTACCCCTTTAAATCGCTGAACTAATTCTTTGACCAAGGTAGCTGCCAGATCTCCGGTCTCCAGTGATGTCGACTAATCGTTTGGAAATTTCTTTAAAAAGCCTAATAGCGCTAATGCCCTACGGACCAGGATCTCGACACCGAATGGGACCATGTCATATTCAGAGTCTAGACCCCTGTATTTGTACGCTTTGGCTTTTTCAGCCGCTTCACACGCCGCACCAGCTCTGTTGTTGGTTCCATGTAGATGGGAAGGGGCTAGTGTGTCGGAACAGGTAGCATCCCACATTTTCTAAACTAAAGTAAAGAACGAAATAGCCAAGCCACACATATAATTCGTTAAAGTAAGGGTCGGTATAGTTAAGCTGTGTAGATTCAGAAGCTTGGCTCTACACGAGATTCGAAATCTTATTCACAGGGAAAAACTTATGTGGTCGTCTTGGAAATAATTTACATGAGATGTTTTTGGTGGGATTTCAGTTCTATTTGTAAGTTGCTAGGCAGTCTTTTTAATGTTTATTTTTTTAATTACTTATTAATAGGTTCTTTAGTTACTTTATACAGTCTCGTGCTACGTTACTGTCTACAAATTTCAGGTCTTAATTTATAAAATTGGTGAAAATCTCATTTAAACATCCATCCCATCATTTTGGGGGAAGGGAGTTATAAGTTAATAAGAGTTATAATTTTATGAATTTTTCATTGGTTGTATACTAAACTTACATACCAAATTTTAGCTTTCTAGCACTTTATGAAGAAAGTATCTACCCATGGCTATATTGTGGGGAAGACCCGTCTTCTGCAGTAGGATGTTATAGGCTGATGATGATGACGCAGTTTTTTTTCAGTTACTATGTAAACGGGATGACAAATTTGCTTACTTGATGGTAAGTGATAAAGACGCTTGCCAAAGGTGCAGTGTTAAAAACATGTTTGTACGTACTAATAAGTATCTGTCAACACTACCCTGCGTTCGCCATCCGAGATGACAGAAGTCTCTTATACACAGCAATGCCATCAGATATTTATAGTGCACTTTTCCCGGAAAACATAAATGTATAATTCTCGTTTTTCATGGTACGATATTGGGCACTCCGGAGAATACCTACCTAGGCTACATAGTTTATACTCAGGTTACTGTATAAGCTTAGCTGGTAATTTTGCGAAAATAATTATTTATTATTTATACCAGCCCTCGTACCGGGAGGGCTGAGGTTCAAATCCCGCCACGTACCAATGTGTTTTCGAATTTTCGAAAAATATATGTACGTTATCCGACGCTCTTACGGTGAAGAAAAACATCGTGAGGAAACCTTCATGCACGCCTGCGAAGAGATTCAAAGGTTGTGTGTGAAGTCGTCCAATCCGCACTGGGCCCGCGTGGACGACTAAGGCCTAATCACCCTATACGGGTAGGCTCGTGCCCCTCGGTGGGGACGTTTAATGAGCTGATGATGATGATGATTTATACCAGCCCATTGCAGGGCATAGGCCTTCCCACACAGTATAGATTGGGTCGTTAACCACCACGCATGGCCGTTACAGATTGGTATTTACGTATATTCATGCAACAAACACTCTTAAGATTTGCATCAATAATCAGATACGTACGCGCTTGCTGTTAAGATCGCTGCATTTATAATTACGATTGGTGTTATCTTTAATATATTATCGTACAGGTATGATTTTCGTTTTAAATTACGTCTATAATTGTTTTACTCTATCAATTAATTTGTACACAATTATATGGGTTCCGAGTTCGATACCCGGGAAATACGAAAATTTGTATGCATATTGATCTGGGGGTTTCTATGTATATCATGTATATTTTTATGATGTTCTGGGAATCTTTATATCTTTTTAGGAGTGTATATTTTATGTGTTTATATGTATTTATTTCTTAAATTTCGACTTAAGCGCCAAACACTACGGGTTTTCTTCATCTGTCCTTTTTCATGTGGTTTTTAGCAAGTCGTCGGGCTTTTTGGGCAATAATTATTTAACCATTTCTTTTTACCTAGCCAAAATATTTTTTTTTGTGGTTACATTTTTTAGTGATTAGTATTAAAAAATATCACTCTGGTCTGCCATCATCAGACTCTGACTTCCATCATGAGACCGCTGAAGTATCCTCTTTGCAACAAAAATCATCAATCGGTCCATATACGAGGAAGATATCTGCGAACGAAAATAAAAAGCATATTAACTGTACCGGATTGAATAACTTCCTTTTTTGAAGTCGGTTAGTCCTCTCTCTCTCTCTTGAACCTATCGCAGTCCACTGCTGGAAATAGGTCTCCTCCATTTTGCGCCAGATATCCCAGTCCTCCGCTTTTATCATTCAGCCTCCACCAGCGTCCTTTCGCAAGTCGTTGGTCCATCGGGCCGGAGGGCGTCCTACGCTACGCTTGTCGAGACGCGGTCTCCACTCCAGAACTCGTCTGCTTCAACAGCCATCGGTTCTGCGACATACGTGACCAGCCCACTGCCATTTAAACCTGCTGATCCGACGGGCTATGTCGGTAACTTTAGTTCTTTACGGATTAAATCATTTCTGATCTTATTCTTAAATAGCTTGCTCCATTGCGCGTTGATTGACTTTGAACTTGTGAACCAATGCCAATGAATTCGGTTAAAAATGTACAAAATAACGCAGTTGTGTATGTCATTACGATGGATCAGCTCCATTCCCCCACTCCAGAACTCCATTTTTAATGGCAATCGGTAAAAAGGTACTATGTATTACGCCAAAAAGGAGTTTATGTGAAATATTTTTATATTTTTGTTAGGAGAACCCTAATTAGCTTAAGACGTCCTATCACACACGTGTTTATTAATTTGATTACTGTTACGTTGATTTTATCTCATAATAACGATTGGTATATAAATCGATGTTTTGTTGTTGTGACAAATAAATCCAATTGCGTGTTTCAGGTGAGAACAACAATTAAAACATATTTTTACTTTGTGAAACATTTCCAAAACAATTTGCAAAAATAATTGTGATTGATAGTTGTTACTATTTTATACTTAAAGCATTAATATTGAAACAAGATTTCATTCCATATAGTGACACCTATCGGTAAAATATTTAAAGCGTTCTTTGAATGTCCTTTGTATCTTCCAGAATCTCTTCGTTTCTTATATTAACCCTTTGACCGCCTGAGATGCTGTAGAGAGTCACAAACAATTGTTCCATTTCATTTTCCATTGTGTTTGGGTTCCTGGCTGTCAGTGGGTTAATGAAGAATCTTTTAGTTCAATTTTACATAAGAAAAGATTGTTTTGAGTTTTATAAAACTAATTATTTTTTTCAGTATAATTTATTAAAAAATAAAAAAACAGCAATGAAGGCTTTCGTGTTTGCTTTCGCCGTACTGTTCGCCGGGTCGCGGCGGTGCCCCAATCCCCAGAATGTGAGTTTAGTTTGTTTAATTTCTTTACCGTTGTAAACTGACAGACACACTTAAACTTAAACTATAATTAAAACAAAATATTTATATTAAGATACACCAACATTAAATAAAACTGACATTGACATTAAAATTAAATTGATAAAACTAGTAGTACAGTATTAAATACATAGTAAGATTATAGAATATAGTATTAAATACATAAGAGTGTTAGATGCCCTCCTCTCTCCTAAGTTGCTGTGCCCGACAGGGTCTATAATGTACCTTTATAACAAATTGTCACCTTCTAAACATTGTGGAAAAGCAATAAACGATTGATTGATTGAACTTTTATTAGTTCTTGCTTGCGCATGGTCGTATAAGAACAACATAAATATGAGAATTAAAACATATAATCACTAAAAATAATATTGAATCAACACTGTGTAAATAGTTCCGCAAAAAAGTTAGTAAGACACACGAATTAAAACTGTATTGGTCTAGGTGTTTCTTTTTATAACAGGTGTGTTTACAATTTAACAAAAAAAAAATTGTAAGTATATTTATCCGTCCTTTGATTTCAAATTGGAGGTTAAAAGCGCTTTTTATATGTCAGTTATTTATGTATTTCTTCTATCTATTGTAGCGAGGTTCATTGACAACGCCATCGCGAACGCCCTCGCCGATGTCAGCCAGCAAATCAAGGACAGGGGTCTAGACCCTGTGGCCATCCAAGTCAAACAGTTCAGCTACAAACTCCCCGTCACTGAGTAAGTATCGTTTACTAGCATTTTCTTTTGCTTTGGATTACGAAAAAAAATGAGCAATAACATGAAACAAATATTACATCATAAAACAGTTGTTTGGTTACAGAACACATTTTTTTTCAAGACCACAATCTGGCACTGCTTAGAATTTAGTTTCAAATTGGTTCAATTAATTTTGTAACTGTATGAAACAGTCTTATATAAATAAAATACAGTGTTTTTTACATTGTATATATGTCGCAGCCATATGGTTAAATAAGCGCCGGCATACAACTTTATGCCCAGGCCGCTAAATGACTAAACAACGTTCAGCCATCCGGTTAAACGTTGCGGTCAACGACATGGCTAGTTCTCCAGACATTTAATTTAATGCCGGCGTTTAACGAACAGCCTAGGCGTCCAATTAGATGGCCAATTTAATCAGATGGCTGCGACATATATGTACACTGTTATTATAAATTAAACAGTGGCCTACAAATACATGGTCACTTCAATTATGACGTGATCATTTTGTTTCAATTAATGGTACGATGAATTTATGACAACCTGCTGATGCTCTGATCAAACTTAACTACATTTAAGGTCAATTTACGTTATACTTATTTCATGATAATATTATAATCTATGAATAGATATAAATAAATATCCACTGACATTCACACAGCGCTATCAAGCGCCAAGTTAAGCGTGGAGCCTGTATTATATACCCAACAACGGATAAACATACTTAAATATTTTTTTGTTAATACATACATATTATACATAGAAAACACCAAGACCATTACAAACAGACATGTTCATGCACACAAATGTTTGTACTGCCCGGGGATCAAACCCGGAACCGCAACACCAAATGGGTCATCATGAAGGAATATTGCTTTTCTCAGCCTCCTGATTGTCAATGCTGTTCTGGAGAACCTGCTGGTCGAGGGTCTGAGCGACATCGTCATCAACAACATCAACTTCTCCATCCTCGCCCTCAGGCTTCGCCTTGACGTTTCTCTGCCAAAGATCGCTGCCAACCTTGGTTAGTAAATACTACATGGAAACTCACATTTCTGACAACATACTTGAATGGTCGAAAAATACCTGGGAAAAAAAGAAACTAAAAACTAGTTCACAAGGAGGTAGAGTTAATTATATTGAGTATTCTGTCTCAAGAAAACTATTTATGGTTAAAGTGTTCTAACTGAAGTTTCTTATTTTACTTGTTAAAAAACCTGAAATCATCACCAGCTCATGTCCCCACTGAGGGGCACGAGCCTACCCGTGAAGGGTGATTAGGCTGTAGTCGAACACGTGGGCCCAGTGCGGATTGGCCGACTTCACGCAAAACCTTTGAATCTCTCCGCAGGCGTGCGCAGGTTTCCTCACGATGTTTTCCTTCACCGTAAGAGCGTCGGATAATGTACATATAATTTCGAAAATTCCTGCGCCCTCCAGATCCGAAGGCAGCAGTCCACACTAATGAACCACCGACACTTTTTACCTAAATTACGTGTTTAAAAACACCTTAAATTCGTAATTCTCCCCATGTCTGTCTTCATTCGTCTAAGTATTATAATAGCTAATTTCAAAAGAGACTTAACTATTATAGCATAAAAGCTCACAAATCTGTAAAGTTGTGATTGCAACCACTTGTAACTACTGTTAGACGGAAAAGAAACGACAAACGCTACCCATCCCTAATCAATTGAAGAGTGATGTTACGTCACTAATATCTCTCTCTTGGCATTAGCATTGTACGCGGGAAACGGTCATATTGTAACGCTAAGATTTATTCTATTTATAAATGTTGTTTTAACTTAAAGAATCATTAAATACTTCTAAGTCTACATAATTAAATCATAGAACATGCTTATCTCGACTATGCCGCTAACTATGGTGAAGTTAACAAATCAGTCTTGAATACAGGTGGTAAAATTTTGTCAGATAAGACAAAGTTTTTATTTATTTATTTAATGTAACATTGGGTAAGTTTTTTATATTATTTTCAGGTGTGGCGGAAGGTCAGGTCGTAGTTTTCAAGAGAGAACTGAGAGGCGCTGCCAGTGGAAGGTACGTTCATTTTAATATCATAAATAGAACGATACTCAACGCTGATCTTTATTTAAATGAAGTAAGAAAGTGATGGCGCTTTATCGTATAGATCTCTTTCTTACTTTATTCAAGTAAAGATAAACACTTGAGTCTCGTTCTGGAATACGGGCCTAAGTTTATTTAAATTGAATCTTCTGGTTCTGTTTGGGAACTAATTTATTCTTTCAACATTATTTTATTGAGATAATACATAGTTATTTACCCGTCATTCCTTACGTTATTTATAATCTTCTTATAAGGAAATGGTTTTTTTTTGTGATAACTTTAATTATGATATTATTAATTTCATACGATTCAGATTACATATTTAATTTTGGATATTCGAATTAATTTAATCGAGAATAATAATTTTTTTAACTTAATTGTAATTCACTTTATTGAACGTCGTTTTCTTTTAAAGACAAAAGATAGATAGATATAATTCTTTAACAATAAATAAAAGAAAATAATGTAATTTAGGCGGTCTTGTTGCTTGAAGCGATATCTTCCAGACAACCTCACAAACAAAGAAAATCAACAAGGTGAAGGGGCAAGATTGTGCAAAGATACAAATGCTTAATTCAATTTATAAATACATCTTTACATTTCAACATAAACATATATACACATATAAAATATATAAACGCAAAATATATATTTAAATATAATATATATTTATCTATATAAAAGGAATTCTATTTCTAAAAAAATGTGGTAATGTGTGTGTAACATTGTTTTTAAAACGTTTATCAATATAGTAACGTATTATCGGGACTAACAAAATTATATTAATCTTCAAATCATGATATTTGTTAATATCGAACATGAAAATATTAAGATTTATAAAATAAATATTATCTACAAATCATGGCTTGTTCACTATTCAAAGTATTTTTTATATCTTATCGTCTTAAATGCTTAAGATATCTGTTAAATTGTGTTATTAGTAACAATATCTTAATATCATTTGGTTTTTAACATATAATGCAAAATAACTGACATACTTTGTATACCACACTGTATATCTCAAAATTAATATAGCAAGTGAGCAAACAACTTTTAAATGTTATGCATTAAGTCTAAGGCACCGGAGTACTCGTAGATATTTGAATAAACCGAACGTTATTCGTTACAATATGTTCGTTTGTTCCATTCAAAATACTCCATTTATTATATAAATAAAAATGTAAAACTTCGAAATCCGCTCGAAGATTTGGCTATTCTCTTCTTACTTATATTTTCTTGAGTTCAGAAAATGGTTTTATGGGGAGGAAACACATTAAGAAAACAATAAAAGGAACATTTTTCCCCTACAACCCACTCTGGTTAAATATTTACGTCAATCAAAGCGAAGTAAAGATAAATTTGGATTCTTAATAATATCGTTGCGATGATAAGTCATCTTATTTTTCGGGTAGCACGATAATTGTCTTTCAAACTTTGACGACCCATTTGGTGTTGCGGTCGAGAGGTTGGACGCAACACCAAGGATTCGATCCGGTCGATCGATTTTTGTGCATGAACATGTCTGTTGGTAATGGTCTGGGTGTTTTCTATGAATAATATGTATGTATTTACAAACAAAAATGTATATATGTATGTTTATCCGTTGTTTAGTTACCATAATACAGGCTTAACGCTTAACTTGGGGCTAGATGGCGCTGTGTGAATGTCAGTGGATATTTATTTATTATTTATATTTAAACTCAAGCCATTTCTTGCACTTCATGAATGTGTTATATATACAAGATGGAATTGTTAGTGACCAGGGGGGTTACCGCAATCTCTTAAAACAGTTTTATTATAATAATACGCCAGCATTTTCTTACCAGAAAAGACGAAGTAATATTATTGTAACACTGTTTTAAGAGATGACGGTAACCCTCTGTACATTACCCATTTAGGCAATCTTCCAGGCAAAATAATTTTATCGAAAGTTATTTACCTGATGCTGCGATTACCTATACTCGTATAAGCTTCATCCAACTTGTTTAAGAGGAAGAATTCTTGATTATCGAATAATGTGAATATAACATTTCCAGCCTTGAGATCATCCAACCACGTGTGCAAGCTGATGTGCGTGTCCGCCTTAATCTCGGTGGCGTGCAATTGCGCTCCGTCGACGTCAAGTTCTCTCTTGGTGCCGTTAAGGTAAAGACATCATAATAAAACATGATAACTACATGTTAGAGCGTCGGTGGCTCAGTGGTGTGGACTGTCGCCCTCCTGCCGGGAGGGCTGTGGTTCAAATCCCGACACGTACCAATGTATTTTCGAATTTTCGAAAATATATGTACGTTATCCGACGCTCATACGGTGAAGGAAAACATCGTGAGGAAACCTTCATGCACGCCTGCGAAGAGATTCGAAGGTTGTGTGTGAAGTCGTCCAATCCGCACTGGGCCCGCGTGGACGACTAAGGCCTAATCACCCTATACGGGTAGGCTCCTGCCCCTCGGTGGGGACGTTTAATGAGCTGATGATGACATGACATGTTAGATAACCAATTGCCTACGTGGTTTAGTGGATTTAAGTAAATCGAAGTCCATTGTTGAATAAAAATGGAAGTTCGAACCCCACTGTGCTGATCTAGTGCGTATTGGCTGAGATCATAATAAATAAATCAGTGTTTATCTTTCGAAACGAGTCAATTATAGTTAATTAAAAATACATAGGTTATTTATTCCCTTTATTCTATATTATTCACCCCCCTACTTTACCTAATGTAAATATTTAGTTATTTTAATTCTGTTATCCCATTCCCCCTTTAACCAATTCTTTTGCCCCATGCGCGGAGCACTAACATAATATTATAATAATTAAATTACAAAATAATTTTAAACTAAAAATAATACGGACCATGAGTCTGTAGATGTAGTTTTATTAATAAAAAAAAATACATAGGTTCATAATAATAATAATGTTTTGAAAAAAATAACGCACTATAAGTATGAAAATAATATCTTCCATAACATATAATATGGAAAAATAACAAATTGACGATCACGAAGCATAACATATGAAGAGATTTGTGACGCAAATAGCGATCTAGACATTTTCAATAGCAATTTGGGTCAGTTTCGTAAAATAGTGAAAAACATCCCAAGGACGCTTTCGTCCGAGACAATGAATTTAGTGTATAATGTATGTAATCCTTTTTTAAGACGTATGTTTGTGTTATGTTTTCATTTAGTATTACCTTCATAGCTTTCCCTCGTCTTTTTTTTTCATGTTTGTCAAAGAACTTCATCAATTACCATTTAGCACAAAAAAAGACTGTATTAGTTGTAAGGATATATCTCAATTGTAATCTGTTGTGTTTACCAAAAAATAAATAAATAAATAAACTTTGGAGAGATGACCCGATTTTTTAACAAAAGACTGATTTCGGATGATTATTTTACTTTTTGTTCATGATTATTTGTGTAGTAGTATTATCAACTAATAACTGTTCTTTATTTCTGATATACACAATTATTAATTAAGCCTTTGTCCATTGCAGTCCGACATCAGCCTCAACCTTCTGGGCAGGGACCTGTCTGGCCATGTTAACCAGGTCTTGAACGAGAACCTTCCTCAACTCCTGAACAGCTTCAGCGTAAGTTAATACCTTATTTATATTTATGATCAATCGTTTTTTTATTTAATAAAGTGAACGGGACGACCAGTTCGTTCACCTGGAGATACATCTTACCACGACGGATGTGATGTTGGTGCAAATTGATAAGATAACCTTTCATTATTTTGACCATGCCCGTAAGTCTCCTCATTCGAGATGACAGATGTGGTCTCTTATTCCCGGTAATTTTATTGGCTACATTGTCTAGAAACCAAAATACAGAAGTGCAAAACATACCTATTTAATAGAATGGCTGGCACTGCGCTAGTACCAACCTAAACGTCTCTACCGCCTCGTAGATAAAGAATATCCAAATTTGTATTCAAATATCGAAGTGATTTACATTCTTTTTGTATAATCATAGACTATGAGACCTATATGCGGAGAACTGAATTGCTCCGTAACATAGGACCGATATCCGTTTATGCAAACGAGTTTTGGGGTAAACGTAGGACCACTAGCCCGAGAATCAATGACTTAAAAACGGCAAAGGGCAGGGACCAGCTATGATGAGGACCGGAATGTCTGGTGCTTAATAGGGAAGACCTTAGTTTTTTAGAGGACTGCAATATATTTTGGTAAATAAATTGCAATGTCAAAACGACGTTTTGGCGTTAAAAAAATTACTAAATAAAAGCCGCTTTGGATTACACAAAGCGTGGATATATAACAGTTCATTATTCATTATTTATGCAATTGTGTTGGTGTTGCGGTTGAGACGTCGGCTGCAACACCAAGGGCAGATCCCCGGGCAGTACAAACATTTGTGTGCTTAACATGTCTGTTTGCAATGGTCTGGATGTTTTCTATGTATAATATGTATTTACAAAAAAATATATAGTATGTTTATCCGTTGTTAGTACCCATAATACAGGCTTCACGCTTAACTTGGGGCTAGATGGCGTTGTGTGAATGTCAGTGGATATTTATTACATTTCATTATACATGTACGAATATATAGATTTTTTATGAGATTTTGTAGCTGAATCTCTTTATTTTCTTGCTCTACTAACAGATTTCTCTTATTTCTTCCACAGCATGACATCAATGAGCTTTTGGGACACGTCATCATCCAACTCGCCGACAGGCTGTTGTAAATTATCCCGAAACACGCATTGAACACCTGAGATACGCCTTCGATACCGACAGGATTTTGCAGTTATAGACATTATTAGTTTAATGTTAACGAAAATTCTGTGATTGAAGTTTTGACATCGATACAGTTAAGGCGTATTTCAAAGGACAAATCGATAATTGTATGGTACCGATTAGATTATAAAGTGAATGAAATAAATGTTTTGAATATGCAACTTTATGGTTTTAATTTTTAATCAAAATACCTAAAATGTAAACATATACGAAGCGTCGGTGGCTCAGTGGTGTGGACTGTCGCCTTCCTACCGGGAGGGCTGAGGTTCAAATCCCGACACGTACCAATGTATTTTCGAATTTTCGAAAAATATATGTACGTTATCCGACGCTCTTACGGTGGGAAAACATCGTGAGGAAACCTTCATGCACGCCTGCGAAGAGATTCGAAGGTGGTGTGAGTCGTCCAATCCGCACTGGGCCCGCGTGGACGACTAAGGCTAATCACCCTATACGGGTAGGCTCGTGCCCCTCGGTGGGGACGTTTAATGAGCTGATGATGATGATGACTAATATACAACACGACAAACAGCTCTAAATAGAAATTTTGTTAGAATCAATGTTAGAATGTGTTTAATTACAGATGACAGGTACATTTGTTACATTTCCAAGCCACATTCACCCAACGAGGCATACAAATACATTACGATAATTATATTGAAGCAGTTTTTCTATATAGGTATATTAATATCAGATAGATCTTTTATGTCTTTTAAATGTAATTAGGAAAAAAAAATAGAAATCGAAGCGTCTACGACAACAACCTTTATGGTTTTACGTGAAACGACTTATATATATCAGGCGGGAAAAACAGCTCAGGTGATCCAAATTGCAATATATGTAGATTGAAGTGGGAAGAAAATGCAAAAACTAATGTACTATGCGTTCCTCTATGTGGTAAGTTTTGAATTATAACGATTTATGTAGCGAACTTGCTAATTGCACAAAATATCTCAAACGTTACGCCTGGTGGTAATTGCTGGCAATGTTTTAAATATATGTTTAAGCCTGTGAGTGTTAAGGTTTCGTACTCAATAACCACTAAGACATTAACAACACGCCGCTGTTAGTTTGCTTGTCTGTTATATAGCTGTACATAATCATTGTTACAAAAAACATATAAATATTCATATAAAAGTCGTATTTTTCATTGGTATGTATATGCCATCGGCATCTGCAAGTGCCATCTGCGGCTAACAGCAGAAGGCACTAAAAAAACTGTGAAGTTCGTGAAAACTTGTTTAAATTAGTGGAAAAGTAATATAGTGGAGGTGTAACAAAAGGATATTCCCCAGTAATGAATTATCTCATTTTGCATACAAAACACATTTACAGATTGGGTTGCCAGTCTAGTTTAATAAGCTTCTTTAATGTTTTTAATACTTATATACCTTAAGCTTTATTATATTATACATAATAAAAACATAATTTATGCAAAGTTTTCTATAATTTACCTATGTATTTGATTGATGGCCTTTAAATGGTTTAGGTTTTTAATTAATGATAATAAATATGTTACAAATATTTACGGCCATTATATATGGAAATTAAACATGTAATGTATTTNTTCTTATTTCGTTTAATGAACTATGTGATCACAACCATAGACATTCTCAAACCCAATCACCATAGACAATATTATTGACGTGCCGTAGACAATTTTTAACTCACAGCCAGCATATTTGAAAATGTGAATAATTGTAATCTCTGCGGGGAATTACCGCAACTGTTGTTGTTATCTTCCAATAAAAGGAGTGTCGAGTCCAATATCGTATTTAAAGCGAAGTATCAATGTGCGGTTAAAAGTTTTAATTAAAATCAATTGGATACAATAATACTAAAGAAATAATAGAGTTTCGTTGGATTAATTGATTAAAGAAACATTGTAAACAATGAATTCATTTGTTGATGATATTGGGTCATTTTTAATGAAAGTGGCTTTAGATTGGGTGAGACATAAAATTGAGGAGAGCTGGTGTTTAAAGAGTTGGGAATGGAAGTACAACAGAATGGATCCGAGTAAGCTTATTATTATTATTTCTTGATATTTTACTGTCTGTTCTTCGAAAAACATTTCCTATATATTTTTGTATATGATATATGTAAATCTGACAAATTGGTTATTTTTCCGTAATATTTTTTTTCTTATTACAATATGAAGTATGGCTTTATAGCCGAATCTCAAATTTGGAATATAAAGGTCTCAGTACTTTGGAAGGACATCCATCACCACTTGTTCGAGGTGGATCCCGTCGAATAGTGAGTGAGGATCTGGTGAACCATCATTAGGCACTGGACACTACTGAATGTTGTTCGAAGGTCATAAATGGTGAAATCTAAGGCGGGCCGATTTTGATTAGCTGAGCACAATTTGTTCTAGTAGTACCCAATGATGTAAAAAGTATAGATTCGTGATATGCTCATAAAAAAATCGCGAGTAATGTTCCGAATGCAGCGACAGCACTCATACACATATTTTGAATGAGCGTACATTTACCTAAACAACGAGCCTACAACTGTATTCTCTTTGGCGGTTCGTTTTTGGGGCACTTGTATATACAGAATATCATTGGTAGTACCCCTATGGACCGACTGAAAGGTCGCTGGTGGAGGCTGGATCAGAAAAGTGGAGGACTGGGATATATGGCATAAAACCATTTCCCATATATCCCTGGAGACCTATGTCTAGCTGTAACGATAACAAAGCTATTGGTTTTGTCCAGCTGGATATTATGTTAAAAAAAGAGAGAGAGAGAGTAGATATTGACGACCCATTTGGTGTTGTGGTTGAGAGGTCGGCTGGAACACCAAGGGTTGGAACCATTGGTGTAGTAGCCGACATCTCGACCATTATACTACATGGGTCGTCAGCGTCAACATAAACGTGTACTTTGGGCGATTTCTTAACCATCACATCATTTATAATTGTAACTTAGTTATTTGTTTAATTTCATTGGATCCTTTTTTATGCCATAAGGGGGGCTTATCTAATAGTAAATGCTCGCCGTCCATTTACATTTGCAAAACTAAGGCCCGTATTTCAGAACGAGATTCAACGTTGATCTTTACTTGAATTGAGCTAGAAAGGAATTGAAAGAAAGAAAGAAAGAAAAAAAATATTTGACCACACAAACATACATTGACAGAACAGACGATACAACTTTTACGTGAAAGGGATAACGATACGATAAATAGCGCAATTATCGTATCGCAATCCCTTTCCAAATCTATTTAAATAGAGAACAACGCTTAAGTCTTGATTATGAATACGGGTCTAAAAGCACTGTCATGATCACAGACATCCGAATATACAATAAGACTGGACAAGCCCCCAAGTTTATAGGCAGTCCCAGTGTCGCAATTTCTTTTCGGTTCTTACCTGTGAAAAGTTATTATATTTCTTGGTAAATTTACTGATTCATTGCGATGATGGCATGTTACAATTGCACAGGATGGCATTTTGGAAAAAACGGTAATTTCTTTTAATATTCGTGCGTCTTGACTCGTCTCACAGAGCGTAAACTGGCAGCCAGTGTATGCTCGTTGAGCTTACAGTTGTCGCACTTAAAAACGCGGCTTGCCCCATCTCCTGTATTGGGTGATCTGTGGTCATGATTGTGTTGCCGGTACATTATATAGAAAAAGCCTTTAAATTTCTTTTTCTCATGGTAGACATGCTTGATGTTTTTGTATTCTTATTCCTTGGTCAATTTTCCTTTTCCAGAAACCTGAGTTTTGACGCCATCTTTAAGAACTTAACACTATCTGGTGTGCAAGCATACGTCATTCACAAACTGCAGTTCAACAGCGCATTATCACAAGTAGATTTCGACATTTCCATACCGCAAGTAGAATTATCTGTTGGTAAGTTTTCATTGCACGTTTTTCTTTGATCGACCTGTACCTAAAAATAAATTAAATAAATAAATATCCCCTAATTTTCCCATAGCGCCATCTAGCTTCAAACTAAGCATTAGCCATTAAAATAGCCTATGGATAATCATATTTTTGGTTAATACAGACCAATTCAAACATGCATGTTCATATATACAAATTATTGTACTGGCCGGGATCGGAACCCGAAACCCTTGGTGTAAAAGCCGACGTTTCAACCATTACACCAAATGGGTGTTATTTGTGATAGAATTTGAGGTTCTGAATTAATAGGTCGGATCGAAGAGAGGGATCGTAGTAAGAACTGTAGCAAGTGAAATTACTGGATGTTGTGGTGCATTCAGACTGCGTGTCATATCACACGGGCTCAGGTTTGTGTTGAGGGAAAATAACCTTTTTAAAAGCAGCTCTAGTAAAAAGTACTCTGGCATTGCGAGGTTATTTGGAGTTTTATTTTAAAATCACTAATATTTTTTTAAATATAATAGAGTCCTTGTCATCCGGCTATTCAACTCATTCACCGCAAACAATCGAATCTTTCTTTTTTTTTTCAAACCAATTGGTACCTAAAATTATTATAAGGTACCGGACCGTCTTATTGGGTCAGCTAAAATAGGCTCACACTTATTTATTTTTTCACGAAATAGCCGAAAATTTTAAAAACAGATTAAAAGATATATATAAGAAAAAAATATCATCCAATTTTTTAGTATGTTTTGTAATTTATATGTCATCCATTAAATAATCGACTCATCAGTTTTCTAAGAGATAAATATTGACGCACTGTTTTGTTGAATTTGAATTTAAATTTTAAATAAAATGGAGATTTTGTTAGTAATTTTATTACTTTTATACTTAGAGAAACAATAATCTAGCTAGATAATCTCACTCAAAAAGTGTCCGCGTCAAATTCCGCCCATCGGGTCGGTTGGGCAGAATTTTCATTCATTTTCACTTATCATAATAACATAGTAGTGTACTCGTACTTTTTCGATTTTGAACCCCAGAGATGTGTTAAGATCAAAATTGAAATGAATAATTTATGTTATGAATATAAAAATATTTGTAGGTATGTGTAGTGCGGCTCGGAAGGTTTTTGGGTTTCTTCGTGATTGTGCATTCGATTAGTTTATCTAAGCTTTTTTTCGATGGACTGTCAACTTGTAATAGGTCGCTGGTGGAGGCTGGATGAGGAAAGCGTAGGACCGGGATATCTGGTGCAAAATTGGGGAGACCTATGTCCAGCAGTGGACTGCCATAGGTTGAAGTGAGAGAGAGAACCTTTTTTTTTATGTCAATATTATTATGTGCTAGGTGATGTGGCAGACAGTTTTTCGAAGAAAACATAAACAACTATAAAAATGTTCACGAATAATACGTAAGAGCATCGGTGGCTCAATGGTGTGGACTGTCGCCTTCCCACCGGGAGGGCTGAGGTTCAAATCCCGACACGTACCCCATAAGTACGTTATCCGACGGTCTTACGGTGAAGGAAACCATCGTGAGGAAACCTTCATGCAAGCCTGCGAAGAGATTCGAAGGTTGTGTGTGAAGTCATCCAATCCGCACTGGGCCCGCGTGCACGACTAAGGCCTAATCACCCTTTACGAGTAGGCTCGTGCCCCTCGGTAGGGACGTTTAATGAGCTGATTATGATGAATAATATGACTTTTTACAGATCAAGCTTTGTTAAAGTCCAAACATCGTTCGCGTTGTTCAGAGGTGTTTGTTGGAGGCAGGTGCGTTGTTACTTTGATATGTTTCCCTTATTATGATGTTTTTTTTATAAACGTCCATATCGTAGAATGTCTACTAGTCGCAAAATCCGCAGCAAAAACACGGACACTGATTGCGAGAGGTCTTAAGTCTTTAGTGCAAAGACACTCAACACGTAATGGACCGAGCTATGTTATGTGTTCGCTGGATCAGCAAGCTGAAATGGCAGAGGGCTGGTCACGTATGTCGCAGAGCCGATGGCCGTGGGAGTAGGCGAGTGGAGACCGCAACTGAAGCAAGCGTAGCGTGAGATGCCTCCTGGCATGATGGACCGACAAATTGCGAGAAGTCATTGTTGGAGGCTGAATGAGGAAAGTGGAGAATCGAATATGCAAGGGTTGAAGAGAGAGCGAAAGTTATCTAAAGATATTTAAAAAATGCGTAAATCTTGAAAATTTTCGATATACTGAGGCATTTTTTCTTTTTATTTAAGGACAGAGCTACCTCAATATACAAGTCAATTATGACTATCTCGCTCGGATATAACTAAATTTTGAATTTAGGCTGCCTAAGTCGACAGGGTAACAAATCATATCGCGAGAGGCATTAGAAAGTGACTTTTTGTGGCAAGAAAAACATTCTGCGAAGAAGACGTTTTACGTAATTACTATACAATGAAGAAATCTTACTTTAATATTTTTGTTTTAGAGTCACATTAGTAGAGGCTAGCTTGACTGGCACCGTGGCTTTGAGCTTATCAAGCGACTTGAGTGTCTCGCTTAGTGACTTGGATTTGAACTTGAAACTGAAATCGATACAGGTAGATTTCACATTAATATTTATTACACGTATTTTTAAAAAGATAAATAACAAAAACATATATTATATATATATATATATATATATTATATATATATATATAATATATAGAGGTCGAACGGCATTAACAGCACTCATCAACGGATAAATATACTTAAATACTTTTACATATAAAACACCCAGATCAATATAAACAGACATGTTCATGTACACATTTTTTTGTACTGCCCACAAATCGAACCTGGAACCATTAGTGTAATAGCTGATCTTTCAATCATTACTACACATTTACAAAACAAAAAAAAAGTAGGTAAGTTAATGAGTTGTTAAGTTACAAATATAGTATATTTTTATTTAGTATATAAAGTGAAATGGTCCTTATTTATTACTAAGTTGTGTCAATGTTAAGTTACACATATTTTATTGAAATTAAAATAACATTTACTTATTGCAGTCTGAAATGAAGACGATTTTCAATGCGACAGATTACTCCGAGCAAATTAACAGCTTTTTAAGTAAAACTTTAACAGACTCCTTCAAAAATTATCAGGTAAGACTCATTTTTTTTATATAAATGCATGGTATCCTAGCTACGACAGTCACCTAGTAAATTAATACAATGTTTTGAAATTTGTATACCAAATAGGAAAATGTGTTTGCTTTCTTTCTTTATTAAAAATGCCCTTTAAACTTCGAATGTATGTTGTAGCAGTGCATAAGGGCAAAATCTTTGTAAATACATTCGCGAACAACTCAGTAGCACTGAATTACTGATTTTCATTAGTTGCCAGAGTTACCCAAGTAATGGTCTCAAGGATTTCTCTCCGATATGATTTCTGAAAAAATGACTGTTACTATGGTCAAAAGCTTTCACAGCTCGCATATTTTTATTCAAACCAATTTTACAGAGTAAACGAGAATTTTGAAATCATCATCATCAGCACATTAAACGGGGCACGAGCCTACCCGTATAGGGTGATTAGACCTTAGTCGTCCACGCGGGCCCAGTGCGGATTGGACGACTTCACACACAACCTTCGAATCTCTTCGCAGGCGTGCATGAAGGTTTCCTCACGATGTTTTCCTGCACCGTAAGAGCATCGGATGACGTACATATATTTTCGAAAATTCGAAAACACATTGGTACGTGTTGGGATTTGAACCTCAGCCCTCCCGGTAAGGAAGGCGACAGTCCACACCATTGAGCCACCGACGCTCCCGACGAATTTTGAAATAATTCACAATTAATAATTCATAAATTTGTGTTGCATACATTTTTTTGAAATTATGTTTAGCAAATTGATATCAATGTACAATTCTACTATCCACTTTATAACTAACATTTTATTTCTAAACAGAACTGGGGATGAGGGCACTGTAGCTATTAAAATTGCCAGGTTTATGAGACCTAGCATCTGTCGTCGCAAGTGACGGGTGCAGGGTAGTGTTGACGGAAAATGTTGACTAAGTACTTACTAATTACCATCATCTTATTTCTAAACCCTATTATTTTTGCAGACGACCATCAGCTACGTCCTAAGTGAAATAATAATGATTTGTTACGAGCTGGGGGTTCCGGATAAATTATTGCCAAACACGCAAGAATAACACGGTAAACACTTTATTAATTAACCAATATTAAACACACAACACAATTACACATGCCTCGTACTAATTAATCAATTAACGCACGCACTAAATCCGTAATTAACACTGCACACATTATAACACAACACTTTCCGCACACAACACGTAATAATCACACGTTAACTCTTCACACTGTTCTATACACTCGACGTCCCTTAGATATCGCTGTATCACTCGCTTCTTCCTTGTAGTCGCAGGTATTTCGCTCTTCGTTCGCTCTTGAGTAGAACACAAGACTCTGGCGCCCGTCGGCCGCTTATATACCTGTCCGGCCGCTGAGCTCAAGCGTCGACGTCATTCTACATAGTTCGCGAATTATCTAGAACATACTACACTTTTGCTATTTGACAATTCGCATGTCATACTCTATGG